>WAAG01081009.1:5922-17073 GCA_013390105.1 Tichodroma muraria
ATTATGGCCCAGAAGTACAGCTATTAAAGAGCTGTGAATATGGGAGGAATTTCATGATACAAATGTTTTCCGGGCGGCTGTTATCATGAAAAGTTTTTGTCTTGTTTTCTTTCAGTTTTAGTTCCATAGTGAGTAAAAGATGCTCCAATCCCTAGAAGAATTGAAGAAAGACTATTCTAGAATTGAAAAACTGACTGAAAGTTTCTAAATGTAATTTCTGTATGTTGTTAATGAGAATGGAAGAAATTTTGGTAATAGAGGAAGAATGTTTGAAAGGTTTCATTCTAATTCTAAGAGTTGTTTTTTTTCTTCTCTTTTTTTTTTGTGTTAGTTAATAAAAGTCTGTCCTTTTCAAGTTTAAGCCTGCTTTGCTCTTGATTACAGAATTTCCTTTATTTTTTTTAAAATTGGCAACCCAAATTAATAGTTTTCTATCTGGTTCACACTGAAACCACGACATGGTGTTAAAACGGAGAGGCTGTATCCTGGTCATTACCTGACCAGGTGGGTGATGGGCCTGCCACTAGCTTTAAGGTTGAGGAACCATGCCTAAAGCAGTCAGATAGTTGTTATCCTGTTAAAAAGCCCTTTCTGCCTTAAAATAGCTTTTTACTTACCATCTTTGTCCTCCTGTGCCCTCTTTATCCCTTTAAACCTCCTGAGATATATTTTTCCCTCCTAACTGGCATTTGTCTTTCTTGGTAACATTTCATACCCTCAGTCATAGGATTTATCATCTGTGTTTTTAGCTTTTCAACTTCTCCAGAGGGATTGAGCATCTCTACATTGCTGATGATTCATGTCCACTGTCTCCATGTCCTACTAGTTTTAGTACTCAGCTTTTATCATCTACTGATGTTGCCAGAATTTTATACATTAATGAAGTGTGATTAGCAGCTCTGCAGAGCACCGAGTTTCATAATTTTAAATGCTACAATCAAAACTATATTTGTACTCACATTTGCCTTTTGAAGTGGGGCAGTGCGTAACAGCTTGCTGTAATTGTATATTTTTAGGTTAAGAGCTGCTCTCTGAGTGTCTCCCATTGACAATGGGAGCCACTTCCTTGCGCAGGGGCAGGACAGCACTGCTCCACTGATCCCAGCAAGGCCACAGCACTCCCTGGGTAGAGCTGCTTGAGACAGTGACAAGAGAAGAGGGTTGTAGTAACTTGTTGCTGGTGGTGAAGCGTGGTGCAGAAAGAGGGAACCACTGCCTTGCCAAAACCAGTGAATGAATGGTGGTGTCATTCCTCTGTGGGAAGCAGAATATCCCGCAGAGTTTTTCCAAATGGAACTCAGTGAGTTGGGATCCTGCCTGGCTATGAAATTCTCATTTTCACTGAGCTTGTGATGTTTTCCTTCTTCAGCCTCTGCATCTGCTGCTGGTAGCAGTGTGATGTTCTTTATTGAGATAAGAATTTTCATGTTATCACCCTTGGATTTAGTGTCTTTACACATGACCCAAATCTGCACCTACTTCCTCTCCTTCTAATGGTAAGATCAAAGGCAGGGTGTTTTTGGAGCATCTTTTATCTTGCCTGTGTTACAGGAAAAGCCAGAGATGCCCACTTTGAACTCCTACCACTCATGACACAGTCATTGAGTCATTGAGATCATACTGCTCAATAATCTCTTAAGAAACTACCGTGCTAAAGTGATTTCTTAAATTTTTTATAGGACTATTATGCATTTTTGAAACATTTTTTGTTTCACATTTGAATATTTTGAGATCATATGTTGTGATTGCAGACATCCTTAGGAAAATTCTCCTATTTAAAATTTACTTCTACTTTATCTAAAACCATGATCCTTTTTCTCCCCTGCTGCCCATGAAAGTAAGTGTTAATAGCATTTACATACGTTTTGCAATGGAGATATTTCAAAACATCAGGGAGATTGCTTCTGGTGAATAATCTCTTGTGGTTCTTAAATATTCAGGTCCTTTTAAAATGAATCAATCCACTGGGTTTTGTGCTCTTTCAAACACAGGCTTAGTTTAGCTCACCATTTAACCTTCACAACTTTTTCAGTAAGTGAATCCAGGTTTATTAATCCGTAAAAATGTAACAAAAACCATACTAAGTCAGGACTTGATAATTCTAAAAGTAAAATGATAACTAGTACTTGAAGACAGCTTTTTGTTATTAAGTATTAAATTACTTTACAGAGGTTAGGTTAAACAGATGTTGATGGATTAGCTGAGTGTCAGTCATTGTCAGAGCCACAAGTGCAGCCTTTTTTCTTATGACATTATTTTCAGTTTCTGAGTCCTTCTCTGCTCTGTTTTTCTTAACAGTTTTCTTATAACAAAGAGTGTTACAAAACTCAGAGCTTCTAGACCTAATTGAAGTACTGGGATTAAGAATCTTCAGGAGAATTCCAGAATTTGAAAACGATTCTGAGACATGATGACTCACCCAAACAAACACAGAACCTTCCTTGGACAAACTGTTGAGACAAAGAAGTGTCTGGGCATTAGTGAAGACTGTCTGTGGTGCTTAGGAGGGAGAGTATTCCTGACAGGCACCCAAAAAGGTTTCTGCCACAACAGCTGCCTGCCTGCAGGTTGACTGCTGGTGGTTCACAGGGCCGTAATGGGCATCTTCAGGCAATTTAGAGCAGCCCTAAAGTTAAAGAAAGTGTTCTTCTCACTGTGGGCTGTACTCATCCACTGCTGCCCTACCTTCAGCTCCAGAGACAGTGTGAGTCACTTGTCAATGAACCCAGTGGAGCAAATGAAGGTTATTTGTCAGGCAGATCACGCGCTGTCTTCTCATGTGTTGCTTATATAACCTGTGTCTCTCATGGGTTTTCATCTGCTTTAGAAGAGTCAGAACTGACCTTTTTTTTAAGGTTTAATAGTGCCCATGCAGCTTTTGAAGTCTAATTCTTAGAGGTCAAGGCCTTAATAGAACATCCTTCTGCAGAGCTTCAGCATTACTTCTTACTCCTCTAGGTATTCAATGATTACATTGTCCCTTTTTAATCCATGGCACTGTTGGGAATCCTTTGAGTAATCTTTCAGCTTACACCATGGCTTAGTTGATTTGCCTGTTTTACTTGGATTTACTTCTGACAATTAATTGTAAATTTTTGTTAATTCTTAAGTTAACATATGCCATGTTTTCAGAAGAAAACAACAAAAAGTCATCTTTAGAAGGTTTACTCTTTCTACTAGTCAGCTAATATATCTGAGGTCTGAGGACCATTATACACTCCTGCTGTCCTCTTGGTGTCTTTCACAGGTGCTTTTAGTATAGTGGGTCAGGCTGAGAAACTGCCCTTGTACGGCTATGGGTTGTGTTTTTTGGGAGGCTGAGATTGTTTAAATAATTACGCAACAGCGAAGTATCCAGTTCACACTGATATAGCAGTATATCATTATTGAAATGCTGTTAAAGCATCTTCATCTAGTGCACCATAAAGGTTTTAGGAGAAATTCTGCACTTAAATACCTTTAAAATAGAGTTTATTTTGATGCACATACATGCTTATATTTTCCTGTCAAAGTAGTGAGAGATGTTGAAGTTAGAGAATTTGTATTTTTCTTCACCACTGTAGTTTGTAGTTTGTGATATCATTGCAGTTTAAGTTTTAGGTTTGGGTAGGAGAATAGGGGTAAATATCAATGTTTTTCCGAACATTATTGCGTATCACTCTCTACCATAATACAAGGTGTGGTAATATCAATCAGGAAAATAGGAATACAAATGTTGACTCATATTTTCTTCTTTTAATTCTCTAGGATTATGATGGCTTTTTTGAATCAAAGGAGAGCAACACTGTATTCTCCTTTCTTGGACTGAAACCTACCTTGGCATCAAAGGTTAGTGTAGTATTGCAGACTTTTCATGGAATTCTTGAGATGTTGAGATTGAATTTTCTTTGATCCCTGTATGGGATGGAACTCTGTGTTTGGATGCATCCCTGCTGTGATCCATACCTTGTCCATATCACCTTAATGCTAATGAAGTAATTGAATGGTTGTAAGGAAAAGTAAAGCATTTTAAATGAAAACAAGCATATACATGGGAGTAATTTGGGACAGCAGATAAATTAAGTTTAAAGATTACATTCTCCTTCACATTATCAATCTAAATTGTAAGCAACTGGCTTAACTATAATAGGAGACAGAGCTAGGATCTCAATCACTGGACTTTCTGAAGCCTGGCATAGTGGTTCAGCTTTTATTCATTAGGCATTAATAATAATATTTTTTTTTTAATGCTGAAATGCTGAATAGTCAGAACTTATATTAACTTTTTTGAATTCGGTTTTAGCAAACATTGCAGGTCAAAACACAAAGCCAGGAAATATCTTTCTGTTGAGGGCAGTATAACAGAGGAAATTTTATTGCCATATGGAAGCTTGGACACTTGTTCAAACAGACTGTGTGGTGCACCTTTTGGCAGTAGATCGGACGCAGAGGGGAGGATTTTTATTTCCTTGGATACTGTAGATATAGATATATTTGGTACTAGTACTGTTTCAGGCCTGGGTGGTAACTCTTGGGTATCTGTAGAGTTCTTCTGCCAGGAATTCATTTATTTCTGGACCCCTTGAGGGACAGGAGTAGGAAGAAACCTCAGCAGAGAACCACAGGAGCAGGTTATTTTGGCAGCCTGCCTCACTCACAGCTTGGAGAACTTGTCCTAGGAAAAAGACACGATCTGAAATAGCAGCTTCTATGCAGCTCTGTTCCTAGAGAAAATAAGATGTTGGAGCCCTGGTACAGTGTCTCTATAAACTTCCTGCTTCAGTCTGGTGGTACTTCAGAGAGCTGCATCCTCAGCTCCTGAGTGGTCCGGGGTTAGGGTCACCTTATATGCAAAGGTCCCAGGTACGGGAGATGAGAACGTATTTGTAACATTAATATTATGTTAATAATAATTAATAATACTCTTTATTTTTTCTCTTTTGAATAGGAATCAGAACCCTAGAAAGCCCACGTGGAGTATCAACAAACACATTCCTGAATGAGTGACTCTATTCTTCAGCACATAACAGCTTCCCTAATGGATCACTGTGATAGAGCAAACACGTGTCATTAGTAGTAGTCTGCTTGCCATGAGATGGTGCTCTCCAATAATGTGGAGCTAATAACACGCATATGAAATAGGATTAAGGCTGGGCTACTCATCTTCCATTGTAAAAATGCTCATTGTTGATGTTTCACTTTTGTCTTTGGATTGCTGTGGCAACCCTGGTATTCTAACAGGCACGTGTGTTTGAGAATAAGGAGTAGAAGTGTAGGGCTTGTATCATTCATGGGTATACTTATATAGTCATATTCCTTACCTTTTTTAATTCTTCCCACTACTGTAGCTCAAATTAGCTCATCATGATAGTTAGAACTGCTGGTGGTTATTATGATGTTTTTGCTAGCTATGATCCAGGAGGTAAAAAGCATCAATCTTGAGATCTCAGTCTAAGCCAATAATTGCCATTTTTTGCTCTACATTTATTTATTGTGATGTTTATTCTAGATCATGGTTATTTTAAGAGACATGGGCTGCTAATCTTGTAATGAAGATTTGTCTAATGATGCATATTGCAACTGACTGTTTAAAACACTTTGCTATCATGAAGGAAGTGCCAAAGTGAAATATTTTGACAGGTTTCCAAATGCAGGTGAAATGTTCAGTAAAACACTTGGTGGCAATATTGAGGAGTTCAGAAGAGCTAAAAGGAGTCCCATAGCTAATGATAATATGAAGTTATCTCTTAGCTGAGAAAGTCTTAACACCCAATTTTGGAGCTCTATAGTTGGACTGTCTTAAAATGGAATTTTGCCAAATCTTGAGTTTACCTTCAGTAACACACAGCTCCACCACAAGCCTCGTGAGAGTCAGGGGGATACTTTGAGAGCCCAGTTTCAGTTCCATGATGGTTAAATGCTCCACCATGGTTCAAGAGCATGCCTAACTTGCCTAGCTGTTGTTGTGGTTATATCCCCAGATGTGGTCACGTGGAGGTGCCTCAAAGACAGAAAGCTGGATGTGTGCTTTGCCAAATGAGGCCAGAGAGGTTGCTCAGCTGAGGAACAGAAGCCAAGTAAAGGAAGTGGTGATTATTCCAGTGGGACTGCACTGATGCACATAGCAGAACTTAGGCCCATGATTTACCAATGACCATTACAAAATGCTTTCTAGACAGAAGTAAAATTGCATCATGCATTTTGAATCAAATCTGGATACATAAATAACAGCTATGCTGTAATGTAGCTTTTACTCAAGTGATTTAATACTGGCAAGGTAGTGCTATCACAGTGAATGTCCTTATGTCATTGGGTAAATGAAGGACAAGCACTATGTAGAAAAGTTACTCTGCAATCACGGCATCACTCAGCCTGTGTGGTTTGAAGGAAGTCAGACTTGTAAGAAGTGTCAGAAAGCAACACTATCACAACAAAAGCAGCACTGTGAAACAAATCACATGTTCTGTTGACATCAGTAATCATGGCATACCAGGCATGTCAGCTGGAAGGGACAACTGAAGGTCATCTGGTCCAGCACTGTCAAAATCAGGCAGAAGAGCCACACTAGCTTGGGTCAGATATGAGTTTGTCTAGCAGAGCATTAAGAATATCCAGAGATGAAGATCTCATAACTTTCTAGGCAACCTGTGACATTGCTGCTGTGCTTTCCTAGTGAAAACTTTATCTTTTAAAGTCCATCTTTGACTCCTAGGCTTTGAGGCTGCTGCCTTTGCTGTGTTATTTTGGCTCTCAGAAGAAGAGACTGGCCCCATTCTTTTTTTAAGAGCCCTCAAGTTAGTTGTAGGCTACCATTGGATCACCTCTTAGCCTTCTTCTTATAAGACTGAACAAACCTGGCTGCTCAGTTGAGCTAAAGAGCTAGATGGAGCAAGACCACACACAGATTTGAAGTCTGTGGTTGTATTTAGTGGTCAAAATCTTTGCCAGAGCACCTTCTCTAGAGGAATCCTGAACGGGCATTGATGTATATACGTGCATTTTTAAGAATTATGTTGTCTGTGTCAAGGTACTGTGACATTCTTGCAACCAATCCCATATTTTCATGAGACTTGAACCTCACTATAGGAAGGGAATATGACATGCGGTGGAGCTGTACATCATTAATTTCACCAACATTCAATATATTAACTATTCCCAAAAAGTTAAATATTTAACTTTATAAATGAATAGAGATATAAATTTATGTAATTTTTGCAGTTGATTACAGAGAAGCCATCCTGGATTTATCATGTACTTGATACGTAGTAAACTTTGAGAACTGCCTGAAGTCCCAGGTTTGAAAAATTTACTGAAGTGTGTAAGCATATACACATGAGTAATCCTGGGTGAAATCCCAGGCTTGCTGATGTGAAAGGAAAAAACACACTGATTTCTCCAGGGGTGAAATTAGTTTCACAAAGCTCCTTTTGAATTTTGATAATTGTAGAATAGAAGGCTCTCATTTAGTGGAGAGTTAGTCTTGTTTCATCTGCTAAGTAAACCCGGCTTATTTCAGAGCATGTATGTGGGCATAGTCAGTTGTATGGAGGACAACACTAGCTCCAAAGATATCCTGCTTGCCTGCATGGATTGGCAGTGTAAGTCTCTTAGAGTGTGTACTTTTGAATTATAAATAGCTAGTTAAAAAAAAAAAAAGTATATATGTTTGGATGTGAATTTTGTCCGTTGTACGACAGCCTTATTTTTGTAATTAAAGCAAGTAGACTTCTAGTTTGTTACACAAGATGATCTGGAATTTTTTTAATATATTTTGTAGTAATGAAATGTAGCTATCAGGTAACTGAAAAGATCTGGGGAAACTAGAGACATTTATTGAAAGAGATAGGAAATCCTTAGTTCTATTTAAATTTTTGGCATGTAAAGTTACGCTTAAGAACCAAATGATCCCAATTTCTAGCTAATACTTATAATAACTAACCCACTTTTTAAAATGGAGAGCAGTGTGAGTGAAACTTAATCTTTGTACCTAGCTAAAGTTGCTGTGTGGGCTGACGTGCACGCGCACATTCACTGTATCAGTGGCTTTGGTAGAGGTGTTTTTGTTTGTGCCACACACTACTGGATAGTGCCTTGCCAGAAAGAGGACTGTTTCTGTGGGGTCTTCTTAGACGTGCTTAAACTTTGAACTGAGAAAGGCGTAGTTTCTATATTGATATTTTTTTAATAATACAGTAAATTTATTTTGAGGCCTGAGTCAAAAGGCGCATGCTTTGTAAGACTGAAACAGTTTTTGATGAGTCTTCTGAACTCTTGATTTTTCCTAGGTGACTTTGTTTTTTAATTTTCTTTTCCTTTTTGTTGACTGTCTAGAATCAAACCTTCCAAGGGAAGTGACCCTGGCGTAAAGACCATAAATTCATGTTTACACTTTCTTTAAAATAGTGTCTGATTCTAATGTTGAGCAGCCCAAGTACTGTCACTGAAATGAAGAGTAGCTGCCAAGCTCTCAGTGGATTTCTTGGTTGTCACTCCCTGTCCTTTTCCAACATCAGGCCATTTATTTGAGGTGCCCTATTCAGGCAATACTGTGGTTCAGGAGTAGGACCCTGAAATTGCCTTGTGGCCCTTCACAGGAGTGCAGGAGTGAAGTGATCACCAGAGAAATGCCAAATCTCATTAATTTTCAGTAACTTATTCACTGATTTCACTACACCTTGGCATGAACAGTGGGAGGAGGATGGAGCCCTATATGTTCACCATTCTCAGAGTGGAAGATCCAGTGCAGAATGACCCACAGCTTGCTCTGGCACCCTGAGCAGTGGTTCTCACAGGGACCCTTGGCTGGCAGTGCCACATGTGACACCACACACCAGCTTTCCACGACTCCAGCTGCATCATGGCCTATGCTTCACCCTCCTTCTCCCTAAGGAATTTGGGAGAGAAAACAGAGAACATCTTCTTGAGAGCAGTCCTTCAGCCAGGGCAGATCCGGCTTACTACCTTCTTCCTAATCTTTACCTCTTCCTCATGTGTGTCATCCTGTCCTGTGTAGACCTACTCGTGTGCAAAGCTTCCACTCCCGGCCATCTGTAACATCCATGTGGGGTCACGAACGCAGAGCTGGTGTTCCCCTTCATGGCGTCAGTGTTCTGTAACTCAGTAGGGGAGGGAGCATGTTGCATCCTAGGTCGTGTACACGTTATGTATTAAACTGTGATCATCTAATAAAAAACTGTAATTCAAAAAAGAAATTTGCACTGAGTTGTATGTGCTGAAACAAAGAGAAAATATGAGTTTATTCTTGCTGCGGCTTGCTCTGGTGGCAGCCTGGTGCTTTGGTTTGGGCAGCCTTTGCAGATGGAAGCACTGCATCACCTGGGATGGGTGAGCCTGATTCTGTAAGATGTTAATTGGCTTTGAACCCCACTGGCTGCATGGGAATTGCAACGTGTCCAGAATATCTGCTGGTTTGGGGTCTCCCCAGGTAAGCAGTAGTGAAGAAAAAAAATGTAAAAAAGGGATGATGTATTATCTTCCACTTTTTGTACTTAGGTTACCTGGAGATACAGGACAGATCCCTTAGGGTGGCTTGGACACTGAGGACAGGAAGTTTTCACACAATGAAGTTTTGTTCCTAGGGTTAAAACCTTCACTGCTTTTTATGTCTGAAAGGAATGTGAGTTTCTGGTTTGCCTATCCACTTTGCCAATCCACAGAAGGTAAATACATTTTACCAGTTAAGTGGCTAACCAAAGGTACAGATTGCATAATTACAGTCTTCCCTTGATTCTCATTAATATCTTATCATTCCTATCTAAAACTTGCCCACTGTCTATTGTGGTTGCTGCCATGAAAACTCCATTTGTGACTTTTGCTGCACCCTGGAGCAAGGTTCTGTGCCATCTGCTTTAGGCAGGATTCATAAAAGAGGTACAGATGGAATAGGAAAGACTGAAATGCCTGCAGTGGGATCCTCAGCTGCTGTAGGATCAGTAGCACTGCTCTGAAGTGAGTGGAGCTGGAGTAGCTCAGCTTTAATGGTGGGTAGAAGAAAGATTTTGCTGCACAGGTGGGCAGGATCTTCTTGATTTGCAGAGGAAGCGATGTTCTGTGTCACTTCGCTCGTGTAGCATCACAGCCTGCACTCTGTGTGAAAACCAGTGGCACTGCCATTCCTCCTACCTGGCTGCTGGAGACCACACTGAGAGCAGAAAGCAGGCAAAGGTCACACGGTATGGCATGCCTTGCCACTGGCTGTCCTCCTTCCGTGCATCCCAGCTCTGCATCTGCTCCCTCTGCCAGGGCAGCGTCACCGCAAAAAAAGTGCTTGAATGTCATCACTATGTGTGTACACATGCAAGTGTGTGTGTGCCAGTCTGTCTGCATCTCATTCCTACCCCGGGGCAGTCAGTCTAGGCTGTGACAAGGTCCTACTGAACTCTCATTTGCTTGATTTGCTTTTTAGGTGCCAGAAGGACTTGCCTAGTTCATTCCCTAGACTTCAACCAAGCTGTCACTGAAGGTGCCTTGATGTTCTCATCTGGACTTCCTCAGGCTGCATGGTGCAGCAGAAGCAAACATTTTGGGTGCAAGTTCCTCTATATGATTTCTTTAAAGGTGACCATTGTATGTTGTTGTGGTTTCAGTCTGAAGCCAGACAGAAAATATTAATTTGGGTTGCCAATTTAAAATTCTGTAATCAACAGCAAAGCAGGTTTAAACTTGAAAAGAACTGATTTTACTAACTAACATAAAAAGAAGAAAAAAAAAAACCAACAACAAGAATTGGAATGAAACTTTCAAAAACATACTTCTTTTCTCTCCACCAACTACCCACCCCTCAGACACATGAAAAGATAAGAAAAGGAAATCTGGAATACTTAGTCAGTACTACTTTCAGGAACAATCATTTCTCAATTTACTAAAGAAGAAGCAGAGTCTTTTCTTGAATGCCATAGAAGTTTTTTACAAGATATTAATTCTCTTGCTTTCACTCTTCACCAACAGCCCACCCGGAGGAAGAAAATTTGCTATGGTGAAGCCCCCTCCCATGAAACAGCTTTCAACAGCTGCTCATGGACTATAACAGCTTATTAGGATACAGTTTAAGGATGCTTTTTCTAGTATAAGGCAAAAGTTTTCTTCACTTATCTCATTTTCATCTTAAAGAAACAGAAGTCTTTTTCTCTCACTAGACAGAGGACATCATCT
>WAAG01081009.1:17342-32442 GCA_013390105.1 Tichodroma muraria
GTCCAGTTTCGATTCTCCCCGGCCCGAGGCCGCGTGGCTCGGCGGAGCCGGGTCCGGTCTGGCCCGGCTGCTCCCAGGGCCCTGCGGTCTCCGCCCTTCTCACCGGCCTGGACCCGGCCAGGGCTGCAGCCGAGACAAAGCCCAGCCTGGCCTGGCCCGGCCCGACCTGGCCTGGCTCGAGAGAGCCCACCGGGCCCACGTGCTATTCTTCTCTCACCGGAAACCAGAAGAAGGAATTTTCCCCGGTTCACATTTAAAATGTGTATTCACAAAGGCGTACCCATGTCTTTCATTGGCTTAATCAAGTGTCAATATCACACATTGGCCAATCAGGTTAAACTACCATGCATGTGATTCAATCCCCTGGTAAATTTGGGAAACAGAAAATTACAGATTTAAGGAATTAGCACTCCAAAGGAAAGGTGAGCTGGAGCCTTGAAAAATTGTGTTCAGAAGATAAGAAAGAAATTGTTACATTCTGATATGGAAACGCGGAGTTGAGAAGAAGAGACCTTGAGAAATGTGTGCCAATCTCTAGCTGCTTGTTGCCCCATCCAGTTTAGTTGCCCACAGTACATACATCTAGTTCAAGAGAGGAACCTCACCCTCCAGGGAAAGCACACACTTCCAGGTCCAAGGGTTCTATCCCCATCAACCATGCCAGCACAGCAACCTGTGCTTATCTTTCCTTTGTACCTCTTTGGAGATCAAGATTAATTTCACTGCCATCAATGAATATCAAGATGTGAAAAAAAAGAGCTGAGCCAACATCTCTCTGTGTTACAGCACCTTCCACAAAAAAACCTGGCAGATTGAGTTGCTCTGCTGGGAACCCAAATTAAAATTGCAGCTTGGTTTCTTGCCTTGTTTCTTTGGGTGAGGCACTTCTGGTGTCAGCAAGGTGTTGCAAACACATCACTGTGAAGTGCCAGAGTTGAGGGTGTAGAGGACTTCTAGCCTCAAATGCCAAGGGAAAGCCATGACTACTTTTCTGACTCCCAGAGGGACCAGACCACCACTGCACAGAGGCATGAGCAGTTTGTTTCACCAATGTGTGACTGAAGGATTGAGGAGCAGATCAGTGCTGTCATGGAGACAAATCTGCAGAAAGTGATCAGGAGCTCAGGGGCAAGGCCAGGCAAATAATATGGAGCTGTAGCAGGTGAGGTTTGCTGAAGATAATAGCTCAGGTTTGTCCCACTCTGCTTCTCCAGCTGCTGCTACCCCATTACTCCTCTTCATTAAATACTTCCAGTTCACACCTTCCCAACAGGAAGAGGGTGGTTATCAGATTTGATGGTTTCTGCATGCATTTCCAAGATAGCCTCAGCCAATTTTCCTTCTTTCCTGCCAATTTGTGTGCAAACTCCTCTTTCACAGGGCAAAGCTATAAGGAAAGCAGATACAGTGCTGGATATGGTGTGGATGCTGCTGCTGTGGGTCTCCAGACTGCAGCACATAAGTCCATCCTTCATCTGCAAAATCCATCCCATGGAGCCTGATGTTAAGGCTAACAGCTCTTCCCTTCTTTAGATTCGCTGAATTTCACAGTTTTATATTCTTAATGGAGGGAGGTGGGAAGAATGTGGGCATGAAGAGGTCAGCCTTTCAGGTGTGAGAATTAAGAAAGCTGAATCACTGTTGAGCATAATACGAGCAGCACACTAATGTGTTTAGATACACAACGTTTATAATTTAATTATGGATTTTCTAATTAAAGCTGTATCTGGATGGGGCTCCAGCTTTTCTGCTTCAGCCTCCTTTGTCCACATAACCATATTGTCCTTTTTCAGCTATTGCCTAGTGGCTGTCTTGGGAATAGCTCTTGCAGACTCCTTTGGTGATATCACCTGCCTGGGGTAGTGACACAGCCATGTGCCATCTCCAAAAGACAGGAACGCTGCTTGCTGAGATGGCTGTGGTCCCACAAGCACTGCCTCTGACTGGTGCTGCACAGTCTGGTCATCCTGCTGCTGCCCTACCACGCTGCACCTGGTAATGTCTCTTCAATGGCTTTCACTGCTGACCCCCAAGGCCTTCCTACTGTAAGATTTCTATAATCATTGGCACTCTTGGTATAATTTTCCTTCAGCACGTTTTAATCTCTGGGTTTTCATAGCTTCAAATCCTCTGTTTTTCTTCCTGGTTTTGATGGATGTGCTTTTTTTTTTCTTTTAGATGTATTCCATGAGTGGCATAAATTCGAGTTTAAGCCATGAAAGGGCTTTTAGGTCAGAAGAGCTATACAGCATTGCTATGAAATATGCTCTTGAGTCATTAAGGTAAATTGCTGTAGTATCAGTGCTGCTCCAGCTGGACTATAATAGTTAAGCTCTAAGTGGCCATTTCATGTCCTTTGGAACATTCTTGCTCTGAGCAAAATGTGAGTATCCATCAAACCCACTTATACCTACTGAAACCTGCAGAGGGGATGGCACTTCAAAGCAACAAATTTCATGGTCTGCATTAAATAATCAGCCTTGAGGAGATTCTTGGGTTACAGAGACAAGTCCTCTGCTGTTTCTGTTGCCACAGAGTCTATTTCATAAAACTACACAACTCTAGCTAAAAGCACAACATTGGGTCTGGGTTGACAGTTTTTTCCTGTTTTTTTGGCTCCGCTGTGCTAGCTGGAAGATTGTCTCAAAATCCTGCTTCTCTTGCAGCAAAAAAGAAATTTTCTTCCAAATTCCAGCTGAACTTTATTCAGGGCCAGCTTGTCTTCATCGTCCTGGTTGTTCTTTCATTTGAATAAGTCTCCCTTGCAGGAATTACCTGTCATGGGAGTTGGTTTCTTCTGCCTTAGCTCTGCTTTTGTCAGGTAGAAGAAGTGGCTGAGCCAGTGCAGAGTCCATTTCTCCTGGTGGCACCACTGACATCCAGAGCCAATTGAGATCCCCAGGATGAGGAGATTCCCACTAGTCAATAGCATGGGGTAGCTTCATGAAGCAAATCCAGAATGAATCCTTTAATTACTTCAGCTAGCAGAATTTGTAATTAGAGATGATCCTGATACTTGCTCTCAGTGTCTTGGCAGAAGTGTTGCTGTTTAACAGTTTCTCACTTTAGCCCTGATTGAGCTATTGCTCCAATTTAGCATATTTTCTGGCATATTGTGTGGGCAGATGAAAGAACTGTGCTTGCTAAATACATGAATTAAACATTCTCTTGACAGACTTTAACCTTCAGTTAATTCAAAGGTGTCAGAAAAATCGATAGCCAGGGATGCGCTCCTTGAGCTTACGACAGCTGCAGGAGTGAAATACAGACCTGGAAAAGACCATGGGTAGCCAGCCATCTTTTAAAACTTTTAGAATTTTAATTCAGTTTAATTGATAGACATATATATTAAAAAATGTTTATAAAGGCAGATCCCAATTCCCTACTAGTTCAAACAAGGAACATGACTATCCTTGGCAGACAGCAGCAACTCCAGCGTAAGATCCTGTATGTGAGGGGCTTGAGATCTGTTGTGGTCATGGCTCTGTTTGTGGGCTGTGGTGAGCAAGACAAGGGCAATGGCCACTTTTCCCCAAGCATGTACAGAATAAGTGTTTCCTTCCTTTCAGCAGCTGAATGTTGCCTGCTGTTTCTGCACAGGGTTCAGGCTCTCCCCCGTTCCCCTTCTCTGGCAGTTCTTGCTGCTGCTTCTCATTCACCCCCAGCACAGTGCTGCTGCCTGGATTTCCTAATGTCACAACAAAATCACTGTGTTTGCCCCAACAAAATCACTCTTGTGGTGTTTGCTCCAACCTGTTTCCTGCACACATCTCTCAGCAGGCTCCTACAACTGAATCCCACACCCCTTGTTGTACCATCCTACCTAGACTTCCAACACACTTATGAGAGTAATTTCCAGTCTTCTCTCCTTGCTTTACACCTTTTTGTACCTTCAAATGCAATCTCTGTGCCGTCCTGTCTTCTCTTTGTTGCCACCTCCAGCTTCACATCAGTCTCCCTGCCTTGTGTCACCAGCTGAGAGGTTATGAAGATGAATGAGAAGTTTTGGGATATTTTATAAGGGGAAGGGTAACAAACATACTGATTATCTTCTTCCCAGGGTAATCAGTTGCCATTGCAATGTACCACTCACCAGAAACCACCTCTCACTGTGGCAGCCAAAATCCCTCAGAGTAGATGCATCAAGATGGTGCTGTGGAGTTCATGCTCTCCAAACCCCAATGGGATGTATGCTCTTATGTTTAATAATGATAATAGGAAGAAAAACACTATTGCATATGTCCTAAAAACATGGAGAATGAAACATGAAATGGTGACTGCTTCAGCGGCTTTTCCCAGCTAAAGACTGGGGAGAATTTTGAACACTGTAACTTTACAGGACCTTCTTTACCATGAAGACCTGCTCAACATCCTGTCAGGGTTAGGATGACCTAAAATTTGTATTAAACTGTCTTCAGCGGTGGTAATAGTTGAAACTAGAAAAAACATTTCAGGTTTCCTTAGCTTCCTCTATCCCACCCAACTACATTATGGTATCTTAGCAATATCTTAACCAATCGGCAGCAGTCCTTATAAAAGATGATCTAAGACACTTAGCACTCTAGGGGATCAATAAAGGCAAACTGTGTAATTGTTGTACTTTTCTGAAGACCTTTTTCACATCCTGGGGAATAAAAAGGAAGGTGGAGGGCTGAAAAAAAGGTGAAGTTAGAGAATGAGGTCTCTAGTGAATATAGTCTTCACACTGTGCTGACTGAAGATCTTTACATTAGGGATACTTAGAAAAACATCACTCACTTTCCTTGTAGAATAAAGAGATGGAAAACAAGCCAATGCAATAATTATTTTTTTGCATTTTTCTTGAGAGATAGAAGCCCCAAAGAGAGCAGGTGCATTGACTTTTTTTTTTATGTGCACTTTCAATCACCCCATTTCTCATCAAGAAAGGCTTTGATGGAAAACTATTTTACCAGCAGTTTCATTAATCATAAGTTCACTTCATATAAATTAGCACAGGAAGTTGTTGAATAGCCTTCTCTTTCTCCTGCACCACCTTAAATATCTGTTGTTGGAAGGTCCTGCTGTAACACCATCAGCACACCCTGGTGTGGCGTTTCCCATCTCAGTCAGGGATCACCTGATCACCTCTGAGGAAAGCACACCGCTTTGGGAAAGTGCAGCCATGGACGTCCAGGTGGCCCACCAGCACATGGTGAGACACCATGCCACCAAGGAGGCAGTAACCCATGGGAAAACTGGAAACCGTCCTTTTCAAAGAATGGAAGTCATGGATTAGCATCTTGGCTTGCTTTGGAGGACGAATGCTCTTGGTGCTGCCACAAAGTGTCAGTCCTGTATCAGAGATAATAAAGCCAGGGAAAGGGAAGGAGGGAAAACCCGGCCCAGCCACGATGGGGTGTGGGTGGAAGCAGGCAGCTGGGATGTGCTGTCTGTCACTGACATCTAGAGGACAGCACAGCCAGTCTGTACATACATTGAGAAACATGAGGTAACCAATCCCCGAGTAGGGTGAGCCTTCCCTGGCCCTGCACCACTCGCAGGCACAGGGATACTTGCAGCTGAAACTCGCTGGCTTTCCATACTCATGCCACCTTTAAGTATTTTACCCAGACTGAGCACTGACATGGCATCCTTTGTTGTCTGTGAGGCACCAGCCATCTTCTGTGGGTGCCTTCTTCTTCCTCTCCCCAGCAAACACAAAATTTGAGACTGACCAAACCAGCTCGCAGCAGTAGAGGTTTCATCGTGGGGAACGTGCTGGCAGAGCCATCACCCGCTGTGGCTGTGAAGCCCATGGGCTTTACTCAGCCAGGTGAGGGAGGCCAGGGGCTGGCAGAGCCCTCTGTCTCTAATGCCAGGGTCCATGGGCACCTGCTTGGCACCCTGTGCTGACTGCAGTGTCAGTAGGGGGCTATGGCGTGCTGCTGGGTGCTGTAGGGTACAAGCCCTACCACAAGATGTGTTTCCTGCCCCACTGGACTCTGGCTGGGGGCTGGATGGGATCTGTCTGTTTGGAGGAGCATCCAGGAGCTTTTTGTGATCCTGTTGTCATCCATTTGCACTATGAGCACTTTATGCCTGCATATAAAGAACATGTTGTTCAAGCCTCTGTTAATATAAGATAAGGCACCTTTTAAAATTAAAGAAAATAAGTAGGGGTGCTCCTGATAAATTAGCTTTAATTTTAGAGACATATTTTCACAGTAGGCTCCTCTTCGTGGCACAGCTGAAGAGGAAGAAAATAAAAGTTATTACAGACAGACCACCTTCTCTGTGTCTTCCTGTCAACACCAAGCTTTTGCAGATGTAGAAAACAACAGAAGAGGCTCAAACAGCAATTCCTACCATTTCCAGGAAGCTTTAGAGGGATTATTTTTAACTGCTTGCTTCTCCTTGGGCTAGGCTTGATTCTTTCATCCCATGAGGTGGTCGGTAATCACTTCAAGCCAAGGAGCTTCTGCTGCATCATCAAGGGCAGCATCAACAATGATAAAGGAGTCATTATCCCACTTGTGAGGCCACACTTGGAATGCTGTGTTCAGTTCTGGTCCCTGCTAGGCAAAAAGTGATGTGGACGTGCTGGAGAAGGTCCAGAGAAGGGCCTCAAAGATAATTTAAGGACTAGAACGACTCCATATGGGGAAAAGGGTTTGCTCAACCTTGAGAAGAGAAGGGAGACACTATTTCAATGCTCCAGTATTTTTAGGGTGACTATAAAGATGGACACTCCCTTTTTACAAGGAGTCACATTGAAAATACTGGGGGTAAGGAGTAAAAGTTACTCCTGGGGAGATTCTGACCAGAGACATAAGGAAAATTTTTCACAATGAGAGCAATCAGCCATTGGAATAATCTCCCCAGGATAATGGTGGATTGTCCAGCATTAGACAACATAAAGATTTGGCCAGACAGTGTCCTGGGCCATCGTGCCTAGACCACGTTTTTCCAAGAAAGGTTGAACCAGATTGTCCATGAGGTCCCTTCCAACCTGATGTTCTATGATTCCTCTCGGGGTAGCTGAGCATGCAGGCAGCAGCTCAGCACTCTGTTTAGACCACAGAGTCTAAAAAATTATGAAAACTGGCACATAAAGGGTTAATTTCCCAGATCACCCTATAATGGAACAGTTCAGCTCCCCTAAGCAGTCTGTCCTTATAAAGAAACTGAGAGGAATAATAAAAGGATGAGTAAACTGTTTTGCACAAAACTAATAAAAAATTTTAGAGGGATTTTAATTGAGTGCTGCATTTAATTAGCTTTTCCCATGTTTTCAGCTTTGCTCTCTGGGTTTACAAGGCTGAGTTCGGTGAGGACAGGTAAGGCAGTATGTGTAACCTGTGCCACTGCTTCCTGGCAGCTCTGCACATTGGCCCTGGTCAGCCACCCCCATTGCTGCCTACTTTCCTGCTAGGGAGGCTCCTGCACGTTTGCATTTGCAAGCATTGAATCCCAGTGGCTGACATTTGCAGGTACTTATTTTATTTCATTGGACTGATGAAAGATCTTTGGTAAAAAGAAGTCTACTTTTTACAGTGAGAATGGTCCTCATGCCTGTGGTGATAGAAATGGCATTTCTGCTTCTCCTGCACACCATGTCAGGAAAAGCAGACAAACACAGCAACAAGAAAGTAGGAAAACCTGCTCATCTGCTGTGAAAGCATATTAGGTGTGGAAAAGAAACTGGGCAGTGGACACCTGATGGTGCTTCAGTGGAGTTGAATGACATGGGGACTGACTGCTTCACAAAGCTGTAAAATTGAAAAGTTTTGATCCTTGGAACTTTATTGAACTTTATTGAACTTCCTATGAACTTTATTGTTTCATGTTATAAACTAGTCAGTAGTCACTACCCTTAAACCAAGGAAATTTCTTCAGTGGATGGAGAAAGGTTACTTTCTTCCTCCTCCCAGTTCCCCTAAACAGTGGGGCTGTCATTTACTGCTTCATCATGGACCCTAGTGAAGGAGGTGTATGGACGACGTAGAAATGGCCCTAGCTTAGGTGACATCACCCCCCTTGGACAGGAGACACCTCTTGGGAGCACTCCTGCATGAGAAGGATGGCTTTGGGGGCCTTTTTGCACCATCTGAGACAGCTGGTGTGGAGGACAGTACCTCCATGGCCAGGGAAGACTGCTTGAGCCAAGTATGGGGGCTCAGCTCAGTGCTACACAGGGACACCCCAGCAATCAAGCCAGTTGCTAAAGGAAATCAATTTTAAAAGCAGATGGTTTAATTAGAGCACTAAGCTCCCTCATTGTAATGCTATGTCTCCAGACAGTTTTACTGTTTTATTAACAAGTCTCTTGTACTTATTTCTTTCCTGTTGACAGATGCTTTCATCAGGGTTATATAAAATCCTGTTTTCATCCCCACTTTGCCTAGAAATAGATTAAAGAAAAGCTGAAGTACAGATTAATAATTATATGCAGAGTGAAATATTAACCACATACATTTTTCAAGTAAAAGAATGCAATTTCAAGCCAATTGCCTTATTGCACCACAGCAGTATGTGCTTGCCTAGGAGTGGTTTCTCCAGGGAAGCAGCTGTTTTGCTGAGGCTGACAGCTCTGCGCCGCTGGGGGAGAGGCAGAGTGAAATGCCTCTCCTTGCACAGGCACACAGAAATGGGAAAAAACCCTCAGAGGATTTCAGTGCTGCTGCTGTCAAGTCAGAAAATTAGGCTGCAATTAGACAGGCCCCTGTGAATCTCTGTTGCTTCTCCTACACACATTACTGAGCAGCCAGACCAAGATTAAGTAGAAAGACACAAGTTCGCCAAAATTCCTGGAGTAAAGCTAGCTCTCCTCATTGCTGGGTTCAAAGATGCACTTGCAGGAAGCAGAAGCTTGACATCCATGGTTTTTGACATCAAGCTTCTGTATGCTTGCTTGGCCATGTAGGCAGAAGGACCAACAGATGAACAGGTACATCTTGAAAACAGCAGTGTGCTTTTTACTACCCAAACCACCTGAAGCACAAGCTCTGTTAAAGAAAACCATGGTCAGAGCAGCCACAAGACATAAACAGCACAGTTCTCAATTGTTTAAATATTGGTTACAACCCTTCAACATTAAGGACTGCATCATGATCATAGGAACTTGATAGATGCCTCCACCTCAACAGTTGGTGTTACCATTGGATAAATTCTGTGGACATCAATTGCAGTCCAAAAATGAAATTCGTCCTTTAGCCTTTTATTCAGTTTAGAAAACGTGCTAATGGTGGGATGTAGCTTAGCTCAATTTAAGATAAGTAAATGAATGTTCTTATGTAAACAAGGCATCAAAGTTCTCATTACCTCAAATGGACATCTACAGAAGGCTGCTTGAATGCTGTCATTTGGCTATCTGATCCTGGACCCAAATCCTGTCTTCTGTGCAAAAGAAAAGACATCTCCATATTTTATCCCATATCCATCTCAAATGCACCAGTGTCACAGCTCCCAGACCTCCAGGGACACACTTTCTTCCTGCTTGTTCTACTACAATTGCCCAAAACTTTGCTGTAGTCACTATGAGGCAAGATTTTGGGGATGGAGGGAAACTAGAAAAAGTCTGCTTAGAGTAATTTTTGAAGTTCCATCTTTTAGTGTAAAAAACTCATTTCAGCATAAAATGAAAGGTCAGTCGGAGCAATTTGGTCTTACAAGAACTTTGAAGTTCTCAGCTGTGCTTAAGATTTTCTCCAAACCTGTATGTTTGCATTGCATTTCTTTTTGACTGAAATTGCGCCTAGTGCTACTAAGGTACTAACCTGGTTGTGCCTGATTTTACATATCAAAAAAGAGCAGAACATTCTTGAATTGTTCTTCAGGGAAGGACAAGACAAGTCAGGGAATGGGACAATCTCAACTTTCCTTAATAAGTTGCTTTTCAAAAACTGCATTAAATAAACAATAAGCATTATATGTTGCAGGCTCTGTGGTTTAACTAAAAGAGGCCATAACCCTCTGGAGTTTACAAGTGCTTTGCATGAACTGAAACAGTTTGGCTGACATCTGCTTTTGCAGCAGATTTCCCATAGCATCCAGCTATTCCAGTTTATCCATAATTAAATTACAACAGAGACATCTGCTTTAAAAGCGAAAGCAAATCTTCCAAAGCAGTTACGGCTGCATGGTCTTGATATCTTTTTTTTAAAACAATGGGAGCATCTTCCTCTCAAAATGGCCTTTAATTAATCTCTTTCTTCCAACTACCTCTATAAATACTATCATTGTCCATGGCTTGTTACCACAGTAGATTACTGAACTAGAAACAACACAGAAGGACCTTTTAGATAAGATTACAGGGAATGCAGCTGTGGTAGCAAAGGAAGGAGCAGGGGTGGCACCGAGCTTAGCAGAAATGTCACTGACATGAGCAATGATAACCTTTAAAAATGTTTCCTATGAAGTAGACATCAGGAAAGAATATAATCAGATCTTTACTGGTATCAGGTAGAACATAATAAGGTCTTTATTGATACCAGGTAATACAAAAAAACCCCTCTTACATGGGGAATGCTTACTCAGGCTTTTCTGCTCAACTGGAGTTTCATCTAGTTGGGAAGGAAGATCAATCAATGGAGCAAGTGACTCCTTTCACACTGGCCAGCTGTCTTTATAAAGTATTTTAGAAATTATAGGAATAAAGTCCTGCTCATCTCTGCTTTTGTAGTAAAACATCACCCCATTTTTAATTGTTGCACTTCTGTTTCAAAGGAAGCCCAGATTTCTTCTGTGTTTTCCTCTACCCTTTCATCAGGTGTCCTGATTATAACATCGTATTTATTTCTGTGTTCACAAAATTACCTGTCTTGAATTTGCAGCCAGTGCTTGAAAGGGGAACTCACCAGCTGCAGGGATAAGAGAGGTCTCCCAAAACTTGTATTCCTACTAAAATTATTACAGTAAATAGTTTATCACCTCTGAGCAAAATATCTGCCAACAGAAAATACTTTTCCCAGACACTTAGAAAGGAAAATTGCGTTTTCACCATCAGGTGTCAAGTAATGCGGCAAAAATGCTTTGGTTTTCTCCCTCCTCTTTCTAGCCAAACCCAGGTTTGGTCAATTCCCAGCAAAGCTGTATAACCCAGAAAATTTGTTTCCTCCCTAAAACAAAGCAGCAGCGGTCATATCTGTTCAAGCACAAACCTTGACATAGATAAACCCACCTCCAGCAGTGACAGATCCAGGCAGACCTGAGCCCCAGAGTTGTTTTGTGCAGCCTCCAGTCAACAGGAGGTTGTATCTGTCCCTTGTCCTGCCCCTGCTGCGGTGCCCAGACTGGCAGTGTGCTCAGACTGGGTGTCCCTCCAACACCAGGAAAGCCTTGTGGGTTGCAGGTTAAAAGGATGGTGTGGGGAGGGTGCCTTTGCAGGAAGCAGGATGGTGTCCCAAGGACATCTTCAGGCTAATGACTTGTGACTGGGAAGGGAGATCAGGATGTGCTGTGAACCTCCCCAAAAAACAGGGTGAAGAAAACATCTTAGGGGAGAAGCTTTATATGGGCCAAGACAGTCCTTGAGCTTACTTGAAGCTGAATAGCAGAATCAAGACATAGGTGAGACATCGTGTCTCAGAAAGCATACAAGACAAGCCAGCTGAAACTAGTATGAACCAGGTGATTCAAGGGGATTTCAAGATCTTTTGGGGAATTGAGCCTTGTAAGGGCAGCTGTGCTTGGGAAACCATACCGTTAATGACATTTAATGCTGAGATTGCACATGTAGTGGTGTTAGGCTTTTGGAAATAAATGCAGCAAAACAGGGATAACCAGGTGGTTTGTTTCGGAGGAGACTGGGTGGAGAAAGGTAGGCAGGGGTGGAGAAAAGAAGAGCAGAAATGGGGGGAGAAAAAAAAGGAGAAGTTGGTACTAAACCATTCTGTGAACATCAGGAGGTGGGGTAGTCACTGGGAGGAGCATGGACACCTACAGGCAGTGCTGAAGCTGATGGGCACATCTGAAGCCCCCCAGGATGCTGAAGGAAACGGCTTGGATGATCCACAGGACTCCCCATCAGTCCAAAGGATTTGTGTGGGAGGTTAGAGCAGGGTGGAAGTATACTACAGTGACATGTGGAGTTGGAGGGCACAGGGAAGAGTGGCAGAGCTGGAACACCTTGGAAATTACCCAGGTGTGATCTGTCAATCTGTTAGAGTTTTCCATTACATTTGTCAGCCTCACAAACAGGTAGATAAAACTGCAGTCATCCAATGGAAAAAATCACAGTGTTAGCACCCATCCTAAATATAAATATAATAAAACTCATGTTGCCTACTCTAAAAAATAAAGAAAATAAGTATTGCATGAGGTTTTGAACATTGTTTTTGTTTGTGAAAAAAAATCTTTGCATTCAATAGGTGTTTCTTAATGCAGGGGCAGGTAAGGTGAATCATTTGCTGACAGATACATCATTAACTTGGCTTTTCCTCTTTGCAATGAACAATGACGAAACGTATGGATTGAGAAAGTGACAGAGTAGTGCTCATCATTTATGAGCTGGTTTATAAACAAATAATGCTGGACTGTTCCCTATTAACCAGCTGTTCTGGCAAATAATAGTTCAGCGCCAAGCACTGTCATATCAAGAATGGAACAGCCTCTGCAGCCTTGCACATCTTCATGGGCCTGGGAGCGCAAAACACGGAAGGGCTCTCATTGGGTTAAGCACTCAGAAACTCTCCAAGTGCATCCATAATCTTCTTACTGGCTAAGCTGGCTGGGAAGCAAGTGGCTGAGATTCTGCTGACCTTGCCCAAGGGGTCATCTCAGTCCACACAAGTTTCAGAGGGTCTCAGACTTCAAAGGCAGCGTGTTGGCCCTGATCAAAATTATTGTTATTGCATCAGGGATGTGTGGTTGCCTTGTCTGCATGAGCATTTAGAAGAAATACAGGTGTGATAATGATGATAATCTGACGTAATTTGGAGAGTTTGACCAAACTGACAAAAGTAAAGAAATGGTTGCAGGAAAAATCAAATGTTGATTTTTTTAGCAGAACTATAACACTAAATTCAGGTAAAGGCCAGGGATTTCTTTTCCATGTTGCTCATTGAATGCCCTAAAGCACAAAGTTTCCTGTACATTATATTACATTTAGATAAAAAAAACCAAAAACCAAAAAACAAGAAGTATATATAAATGAGTGTAAATTCTAAGTGACTCACTAGGTAGAGTGGAATAGAACTATGCCTCTGTCTTGAAAGTACAGTGTGATATGATGCATTTTCATTCTTGTTCAAGTTATCTTTAAAAATATTCATTATACAACTTTTTGTTTCCTCAATTTAAATATTTATCTATACTTCAGACAAGGACATTCATAGTGACCATTTACTTGATGTGATATTAGTTCTTTTATAGTTCTTTTTTCCTTCAAGGAGGAAGCCACATTCAATCCCAGCTATTTCTAAGGTCTGGTTTTACTGGAAAAGATCAAGGCAAAGAAGGTATTAAGGACACTGGCTTTTTTCATCACCTTCCAGAGATGAAGGTGTGTCTGACCAGCTTGTAATTCTCTGAATCTCCTTCTTACCCTGCTTGAAGACAGGACTCACATTTGTTTTCTTCTAGTCCTCAGGATCCTCTCCCAGCTGCCATGACCTTCCAAAGATGATCAGGATTGATCTTACAATGACACTGCCAGTGCCCCTGACACTGATGGGTGCAGCACCAGGTCCCATGGACCTGTGTGTGCGCAGTTTTCAGTTCCTTGAAAGGATACCTAACCTGGTCTTCCTTGCCCTAGACTTTCCCACTGGCCCTGAGAACCTGGGATTCCTGAAGACTGGTTTTACCCATAAAGACCAAGGAAAGAAGGCATCAAGCTTGGTCTTTCCCATTTCCTCTGTCACCAGCTCTCCTGTACAATTCCTCAGCAGGCCCATGTATCTCCTGCCTTTCTTTTTCTGGTGATACAGTTGAAGAAGCCCGTTGCATTATGTCCCTCACTGGATCCAGTTTTGGAGAGTTTTAACTGTCCACGTCTCTTTCCATCTGTGCTGTGGCTTTTTTCCCCCTAGTTTTGAAGTGGTATTCTCCCTGCAAATAAAGTATAAAATAAAATAGAGTTAAACATTCTAGCATTTATATTTCTTACCAATTTCCACAGCGAACACCCATTATTACAGAGTAATATATTTCACATTTGTAGGAGACCAGCAGAATGAGACTGTCAGCTATGTCTGTGTTGCAGTGACCAAGCATGGATGATCACCACACTTCTGTGTCTTAGAGGACCTCACCTCACAGAGTTTCCTACAAGAAACTGTGGATGCGAGCTCAACAAATTCCCCCCACAAAAATGCCTTTGGTAGAGACTGCTTGCTCCCCTCCATGGCTTTTCCTTCCCCAGGCACTGGAGCTTGTTGACACTGCAGGAGTGTTGCTGTTCCTCATCTCCCCAGTCCCAGCTGCAGTGTGGTCCTCAGTGAACAATGGCAGAATGGAAGTCAGAAAATGAACTGCAGAAAGGGAATAATGGAACAGAGTAATATCTCCTGATTTGAGCAGGACTAATTGATCCAGCTTTGCATGAAGCCAGTCTATTATGCAATTCTGATTTTGGATGTCAACACTTCTTCAGAGAGTGGAGAAGTTGCCACAAATCTAAGATATTTTGAAGGATTGCTGTTTTTAACCTATTTGATTTTTCTGATGTGTCTTGTTTTTTCCCAAGAAAAAATAATGCCCTTGTGAAATGAAATTGTACTCTATTTCTCATTTTACACTGAAATGAGAAACCAGTATGCGTGGGTAGTGGAGAACAAGGAGAAATTTCCCTGTGTTGGAACCCAGTAATGCCTCAGTTGTTAAGGTACAGGTGATTCACATTTGTATAAAAACATATGGATTAGTTCTATTTATTCATTTATTTTGAACTTTCCAGATGTTGTCACTAATATTCTGGTTTCTAAGTCCTGCCATGATAAATGTGCCTTTGCTTGCAGGCACCTCACAGTTCTGATTTATTTAGTGATATTCTTCTTAAATGTACATTGAAAAGATAGCTTTATACATCTGTGAGTCTGGTTCATTTGAATTCTGATAATAGCTTCATTTCAATAATTTGCTATTTCTAATCTAGGATGTAACAACCAAAACTACACATATATATCTATTTTTATACTGT
>WAAG01081009.1:34484-47841 GCA_013390105.1 Tichodroma muraria
GCCAAGGCAGTGGGTGTCTGGGAGCTTCTCCAGCCTCAGCCAGGAACACACCTGAAGTGTTGCTAAGAGTTACTAGCAGAGGCAAAGGTACAGACATCAGAGTGTCTCAAATCAGGTGGCAGAGGCACGTGCACAAGTGTCTCAGGAGCAAAATATTTACAGGAAAGCTGTAGCTGTTGGAAGTCAGGCAGTGTTTATGAGAGTCCTTACAAACATGAAAGTTATATTTTCTTGTACCATACAAACTCATGCTCTTGAAAATTATATCCCTTATGTCTGTAGTTGTGGGGATGTTGGTGATAGGGTTCACGGTCTGATTTTCTCCCTCCCTTCTCTCTCTCATTTGTAAAATTCATTCTGTCAGACTATAGTGATAAGAAAAGCCTATCCAGGAATATGTTTCTCTGAGCCTCCTAATATTCAAACCCTTTTTGTCCTCCCCCATCCCTGCAGTAGGCATTACTGGCACAAGTGTCTATGAAGTGTGGAGGAATCCCTGAGCAGCAGAGGATGATCCTTCTAGTGTAT
Source organism: Tichodroma muraria (assembly GCA_013390105.1). NCBI lineage: Eukaryota > Metazoa > Chordata > Aves > Passeriformes > Sittidae > Tichodroma > Tichodroma muraria. Next base: position 35,013 of record WAAG01081009.1, read on the forward strand.
TCACAAGTCACATCAACAACATAGTTAATTTGTTCGAGGCTACATAATAGGTTAGAGGGAACAATCTGTTTCAAAGAGATTATTGAAGAATAAGGTTTTGGCTAAGCATTTGCATACTCTTGAAAAGTGCTGGCAGTGACAGTTCTGTCCTTTGTAACACTGTAATCTCCTTTTATTGCCTACTGTCAGCAGCTTTGTCAAACAGGGTGAGGTAGAGTCCTTTGCTTATGGACATTATATATAAAGCTCTTAATTAAGAATATTTTTGATACAAAAAATATAATGTAAACTGAGACTGAAAACAAAGAAAACCCGGCCAACCGTCTTGTAGAAAATCTGAAGCGTTGGATGAAATGGTTGCGTGGAACAAAGAACAAGTCTGAAACTACTTTTTGTTTCCATAATGGTGAGCCTCATGATAAAAGTAGATTTTGAAAATCTTTGGGTTGGAAATTGCAGCAGATCGATGACAAACACCACTTCAGCATCAGCAATGATTCCCTGGAAGATCTCTGGAGGGCTGATGCAGCAAAGGGAGGCTCAGTGCCTCCAAGGTCCTATCCCCTCTTCAGGCATGCGGTAGCATCACCAGGCACATCCGTGTGCTGTCTGAAGAGGGCAATGGGTTCTGGCCTCTGCACAACCCCGTTGCTTCAAGGGGAATGTGACATGCTGCATTTTTAAAAAACAGGTACCGTGCCTAGTAGTGGATGGTTTTCCACCTCATCTGAGAACTGAGCAGGGGAACAAGGGTGTGCTTAAAATGGAGAGGAGGCATCACTCACTGCTATTTTTACTTACATCATTACCAGCCTGCCTTGCTTAAACTGTGGAGTTCTGCTGAGTCCTTCAAATTAGTGGGAGGCTCAGTGGCACAAAAGACAGAATTACAAGGCATGGTAGTTTGCAGGGCAAGCACCTCTAAGTGTCACTGTCTAGAGCAGCATAGTGGTGTTAAGGTCTGCTTTATTCGGACATGAATTTCAGAACAACAGTCCACTGTTCCTGAGAATTATTTGAAATCTAAATAATTCCAAGTGATTTGTGTGAGCAATCTGGCTTTGTGTGATAGTCAAGGTATCCGTCAAACTTTGTTTTCTGCTTATGAGAATAACGAGATAGAATGGGAGGGAAAGAACGCCTGATGGGGTTGTCATCTCTCCTGGGACTTCCTGAATGGAGTTATTCAAGCATAGACTACATGGCCACAAGAATAAGTGATGCAAACTGGCCATGGACAAACTTACACTGCTTTCATACCATATAGATATGGTTAGATAGAAATTCTGGCATAACTTCCAGCTGAATGCAAGAAAGCCATCTGCTTTCAAAGAAGAATTTTAAAAATGTAGAGGTGGGGTGAGATAAGGTAAATAAAAGTACATCAGCTGCCCTACTTGCAATGACATGATGTGTTGGAATTGATTTTTCATGCAATAGTCTGAGTCATGATGTAAAGAACACGCACACAGTTTCCTGGTGGACATGTTGTGTCAGTGATCCCTACAGCAGAGCAGCATTTGCTCTGGTGGCGAGGCTCACCCTCATGAATGACCAGGGAATAAGGTATTTTTTAAGGATGAGTGTTTTAGGTTGAACTGGGAAAGCCAGGATTTTAAAACCATGCTTCTGTATGTTGGGTGAATGCCTGTGTCTTCTGTTTGGCTCAGCAGAGGGGTTCTGAGACAGCTTCTTGGGTTCGTAGGATCTTGAAGACAAGGCAGGTGGGGAAAAAGCTGTGAGCAGCATAGTGGCATGAGGCTCTTTCTAGCTGTGCATGAGGTCCCCAGAGGAAACACATTCACCATGGGGAAGGTGGGATAGCGGTGGCTGGGAGACTGCCTGTGCCAAATGTGGTGGGAACAGGAGGTTGGACACCTCTTCTTTGGGGCTTACATCTGCTGCACAGTCCTATATTCAAACAGCCTTTGGGAAGGAGATATTTTTATTATTTCATAGAATTGCTCCAGAAAAAAAGGTCTTTCCTTCACCTTCTGGCTGCTCTTCTCCTGACTACATTGGAAGAGCATCATCTGAATAATAAAAGCATCCGGGCATCCCAAATCAAAACAATGTCAGTATTTGAGGACTGGAGATAGTGGTCGGGCTTTATCCTTGGACTGGTGTGTAGTTCAAACCCCTGGGGTTGTCTGCTACAACAGTGTGAAAACATAAGTGTATATATGGCTTTTGGAGTATGCTTCAAATGTCAAATAAATAAGATATAATCAGATTTCCTTTATGTGCTTTTAAAGGCCCTAATCCCTGAAGGAATAAAAGAAATTATTTGGTGGATTAATGTAAACACTTCTTTATACACTCAGAGTTTTTATGTTTGGGCCAAAATATTTATGTTTTCCATCAGCAGGAAAACACATAACAGATATCTGCCCAATATTAATCATCTTTATGTTAAGAACATCATTCATTTACAGTTACATATTGTGTGATTAGGCTATTTTAAAACATGATGAATGGAAATTTTACCTCTGTTCTGCCAATGAGGCAATTTTTATACTCAGATGATATTTACATTATAAATAGCAGAAGCTGACTGCATTAATGCTAATAGAATCATTTGTTACTGCCCTCTCAGCACTCCTCCTGAAAGCTGGCTTCATTGGATTTAAATCCAGCCGGCACTTTTGCCGAGAAGGTATTTATGTGCCTTTAACATCCACTCCACGCTGGCACTGAGATGCCAGCGGGAAGATGCGTCCCCCTCCATATGAGATTCACATAGAAACAAATCAGTGCTCTTTCATGACTTAAATTAGAGTATTTCTCCCTTCCTCCCCTCTCTGATTTGAAGCGTGGTTTTCACATTAAACTTCTAAATAAATCTCTGAGGCACCTGTATGATATTTCCTTGACCATTTTGGATATCTCAAATTTCTATGAGAGGTGAATCAGGACATCTGGCTCACTGCAGTCACAACATTTTTCTTCCNAACAGTATTTCCAAGGGAGAACTCCAAGTGTAATAAAATGCTATGGTAGTTAGACAAAGGCTGCTGGGTAATAGTGCAAAGTATGCTACTGGCGTGATTAACTCACCGTGAGCTCTTGTCTTCACAGAAATACATTTCTATGCTGGAATTCATTTCCCCACTCAGCCCCTTCAGCAAACAAAACATTACTTACAGGATGAAGGCTGAAATTACCCTCTCTTGTATAAGTTTCCAGCAGTGCTTAAGGCCGCGTGACAGCCCCGATGTGAATGGGAATACAGAGCATCCCAGTGCCAGACCTTGCTGCGGACCTCCGGCACCATCTGGCGCTGTCCCCTGGCTCACGGGGAGTGGGAGGCTGCAGTTTCATCTCGGCACGCTTTGCCTCGTTTCTGCTGGGGCAGCTCGCCCCAGGCTCACACGGGGCCACGCGCGGGCGGAGCTGCGCTAAGAGCGCTCCGCGGAGACGGAGCGGCCCCGCTGGGGCAGCGCTGCCGCCTGGGCCAAGCCCTCCATGCTCCTGCTCGGTTTTCCCACTGGGCTGCTGCCTGCTTCTGAGCTGAGGAAGCGCCAGCCCTGCTTTGGGACCAAGCTGCTCAGTATTTTGTTTTCCCTTGCTGTTGGGCGTGTGGCTCCAGGCCTTATTTACTGCGTGCCAGCCAAGCCGTGTTCTCAAATGCTACTTTCCTGATACTTTTTTTCCTGTGACATTCACTACCTCATAATGTGCCTCCTTCACAAACATTAACTTTTCTTCACAACATGCCTGCAGCAGCAGAGAGGCACTGATGGCCTGAGGCAAGCTTGCTGCAAGGGCAGCAGAGAGGAGGAATCTTGCTCAAGTGTGTATGTATTTAAGAGCCTCCCTGAGCCCCTCTGGAAGTGACGAACTCCTGCCCTACCTGAAGTCAGAAGGAGATGCTCTAGCTGGGTATTATTCCCTGTCCTTTCTGACATCCAAGGCACTGGACTGGGACCACAGCTTCTGATACCTTGGGTTCAGTATCTCAGTGAAACAAAGGGGGACATCTCCATCCTCCTTGTAAATCCTGCAGCTTGGTCAGAAGCATGAGCACAGGGAACTAGATTTTTAGTGGCAGAAGGTAGCTTCTCCATTGCCTGGAATGAGACCCCAAACAACAGATCAAAAGCAAAACGACAGAAAGCTGAGATCCTAACTTTCTCTTTTCAGGTATTCTGATGTATTAATTAGCAGAGAAATAATCATGAAGCATCCAGTAGTCACAAAGGGGCCTGTTCAGACCACAGAAGAAGATAGCAATGGGTGATGTAGACTCTCTAATGTCATATGCTACTCTACAGAGAGAGCAGGACAAGTTGGGTTAGACACTCAGGCAAGAGATGTGTGACATGTTCCCTTTGTCCCTGAACTGCAGAGATCAAGGTGTGTCCCCACTGGTTTTCTGCAGGTCTGATCCTCTCAGTGCATTCTGGTGTGGGAGAGATGAAAACTTGACCTTTGTGGCGTAGCAGACAGATTGACTATGGCATGATATTAACAGAAATGGTGCAAAACATGATCTCTCTGTAGAGGGAATATATGTGAGGAATAATGGGAAGGACACAGCAAAGTGAAACCCTGAAATCAGCAGAAGTGTGGTGGTGTGTTCTTGCTCTGTAGTGCTGTGCTTACCAGAAACTCATCCTTTGTTTGTAGGTCCTCTCACATTTGGACTCCAGACACTTCACTGCTTTTAATATTTATTTCTATGTGCACAGATGTATAGTGACAGACTCTAATTATACATCCCTTTTTAGAAACATAGTATTTCCCAAAAGATGGAATTTGAAGTGTCTTGCTATAGTAATTGGTGGTTTTGGTCATTTCGAGATTACAGATGTTACAATTATCATACATTAATTTTTCTGCTAGTTGGAAAAAATATGTTTACATTTTTTTGGAGGAGAGGAAGGCGATTGGTTACTTATTTATGTATTTTGGCCTGTTATGCTGAGAAAAGGGGACATACAATAACACAAAATGTCCCCTTTCACTTTTTCTGTCTTGTCTTAGGGCATCCATTAGCTGCCACTAACCAAAGGTCCCTTTCAGGTGTTTCAAAATTTCTCCCTCAATATAGTTTATATACAATCAGCATACATTTCATAATCAATACCTTGATAAAATGTCATTTAGTGTTATTTCTTTCTTCATTAAACTTGCCATTTTTCTACCACAGTATCAAACTTGATGACTTTTGCAATTACATCTCTAACCTCATTTGTACTGCAGATAGAGTAAATCTGGAGGATGACTTTGTTATAGAACCATAGAATGGTTTCAGTTGGATGGAACCTTAAAGATCATCTAGTTCTACCTCCCTGCTGTGGGCAGTGATGCCTTCCACTAGACCAGGTTGTTCAAAGCCCCATCCAACCTGGCCTTGAACACTTGAGGGATGGGGGATCCACAGCTTCTTTGTGCAGCCTGCTCCAGTGCCTCACAACCCTCACAGTAAAGAATTTCTTCAGTATTTCAAATCTAAATCTACCCTCTTTGAGCCTAAGCCGTTTTATCAAGCAGCATCTCTAACCTCTCTAATGTTATTTTTTTAGCTCTGTTAGAGCAGCAGTAACAAAATATCCTTTAAGATGTTGTCTCTGTCCTTTAAATCATAGTATACAATGAAGCTGAGACGACTCTACGTGGACCATTATTCCATGCAGTATTAGATTGCTCTGGGGGTAAGTTCTGAGCAATGAAATGTTCAAATAAATAAATTGTAGCCCACTAAATCCTCTTATCCTTCTACCGTGTTATTCTCTTCTAAACCTGATTTCATGGTCACAACTGCAGTATCAAGATGTCTCCAAAGCAACAATTAAAATGTTTTTTGCAGCTGCAGAACACGGCTTTTACTTTTGTGCCACTCTACACTGTCTCACAATTACCTTCATCCCCTCTGTGCCCCCAGTTCATACAAAATCTCTGGGAACTAATTTTTCTGTAGTATGTACAATGTCTCTCATAAATCTGGTGTCTTTAAACACTAAATTACTTGCATCATCATGAAGAAAATACCTATGCATAGCAGTCAGGCTATGACGGATTTTTGAAGAGGCTACTGGCAGTTTCAAATATTTCTTTATAATAAATCTTTGGGATTTAAGTAGAAATCTGGTACTTTATATAAATCCATTAATTTTAACTCTATTGCCAGCCTCCATAATTTTCCATTAAAGCTGTATGTCATAGAGGCTCATCTGTCCAAACATTTCAGCTGTGGTTTTGTCACCCATTTTATCACTGCCCAGCATGTACAGCAAATTTTAGAAGCTTAAAAATTGAGGTTTTTAGAGATAGGTAATACCAGCTCTAGTAATAAGTCCAAATCAACTGTTTTGAAATAGTGCCATTCCTTGACACTAATGCCAGATTGCTCCTGGAAGAATTCCTTTCTGCAGCCTGCAGTGAAGGTGTTCAAAAGAAATAAACAGGTAAAATATAGCACCACAGCATTCAAAAAAGGTCTCCCAGTCTCCCTCCCTTCACTTTGAAGCCGATGTGAGCTTGCTGTTGTCATTGTGGAAATGCAGCTGTAAGTGAGCAGGTGTGTATGTTCCCACACAACTCTGGAGGGAAATTGGGAGCATTTTCCAGGGACTCCCAGATCCGGTGGCTCTTGTCTGTCAGCCCATCCTATTATTGGTTCTGTGGGATGAAGGCTACAGGGTCCCAGCTGGGACCCATGGTACTCTTGCTCTTTATTGGAGAGTGTCCTGGTTTTGGTGAGAAGAAGCTGTCCCAAAGCTGCTCCTTTCTATAGACACATCCCAAAGAGCCTCTTTCAAGTGCCTCTGAATTGGGCTAGAAATTACAACTAAGAAAACCTCTAACATGGACTCCTGTGGGTTGTAACCAATGCCCAGGAACACTCAGGCAGCGTGAGGGAGGCTGAAGTGGTGAGGGCCAGCCCAAATCTTACAGCTAGTGGGAAAATCACAGCAGTACTTCTGCAGCTGGGGCCATCCAGTGAGCCACACTGAGGAATTGATCTGCCTAAGAGAATCCATTAAAGAAGGTGCACTTAGGGCCTATATAGGCATCATTTCATGGTCCCACAAAAGCTGTGGAGGCAACACTGAGGAGGTAACATGGGGCTGGGATCTCTGAGAGACAAGAAGAGGAGCCATCAAAGGGAGCTTTTGTCAAATGTCAGCCTGGCATACAACATAGCTGATGTTGTTAGTAAGTAAATCAGCTGATAAATTATGATAATCACTGACTTAAAATGTGCTTTCAGTAACACATATATCTAGTATGAGATATATGCAATTTGAGTATGAGCTCAAGCAATTTGACTGTACCCTACATCAGCATCTGACTGGTGCAACCAAGCCTGCCAAAATGCATTGCACTGGGAAAGGATTTGGGATTACATGTTACCAAATTAAGAGGCAACATTTGAAAGGGAAGCTAACATTTATTCAGAATCAACTTTAATTTGTCCAAAATAGCACAGGTTTTAAGTTCTTAGGGCTCCTGGGTGTTAAATTTATTTCATACATTTTAAATGCTTGATGGTGAATTAAACATTCAAAGATTTTCCCTTCCTCATAGTGATGAGGGTCTGAGAGGAGATTGAAAGTTGGATTTGAGGCCATTGTTATGTAATTAGACCTGTTTGGCCTTTTGTTAGCCAGTGCAATTGCTCCCTTGCACCTGCCCATGCAGCGTGAATTATAATTCAGCACAGGATACACAGGTTTTCTTGTCGCCATGTAATTGCTCAAATTTTTATTTGTCAAGTGTTGTAGATCACAAGCATTTTCAGTTCTGCACAGGCAGGCAAATGCTGCTTAAAATAACCCTTATCCTGCAATTCTTCCCTCAGGAGCTTATCCATGAACATTTTCAGTGTACCCATTAATGAGATCAAGGTTCCACCTCGCGCTCATCTGATAAAAATATTTAAAGGAATACTAGACAAATTCAAATTGTCTAGTAAATACTGGGCATGCTCTTCCCTGTATTAGCTAACTCTTCTTCATCTTGATAAAAGATGATGAAGAAATCTCAATAAATCAGGAGTCTGCTAACTGTCTAAGTCAGAAATGCTCTTCTCCAGTGAAGGGGACAAGCTTTACCAGGTAAACAGATACGTGCGAGGTCAGACCAAATATTATGAAACAAGCAATGAAATTGGTAGCAAAGCTATCATACAGTGCAAGCCAAAGAAGTATCAGTTGCAATAGGATTTTAAAAAAAATAATAACTGTGTCTGTCAAAATGGTCTAAAGGTCTGTGAGTCAAATGGAGAATGGGAAGACCCAGTATGAGAATTCCATACATTCCTCATTCCCATGAGGGTTTGACATGAAACTCTGTTAACCTCCCTCATTTTATGTGATAAGCATGGCAGGCACTTGGCAATGGGATGTCACAGCAGGCATCAGGTGCTCCCCTTTTCAGCTGCTCATATGTGTATCACACAAATTCTTCTTGACAAAGTCAATGGTCTCTCTTCACCTGCTCATCATTTTTGATACCAGCTACACTCTTAAACCCAGGACTAATCTATTTATTGCTAGGACTGTTATAAAATTCATGAGGGTGCAGAGTGAGTTGCATTGAAATGGGCCACTCAGGCTAATAGTTAATAAAGAAAAACATTTCCTCTACAACCATGACTTAGGAACCCTAATATTTATACATATGAATATGAAATCAATAGGCAAATATGTCTGCTATGCTCAGGACATGTAAGCAAGGAAAGAATGAATACAGTGACTTCTGTTGAAACTACATCTCCCACAAATACATGTCAATATACTGACTTTAAAATAAGTTGATGTGCTTCTTCATCCTCAACAACCTTTAGCCTCTTGATACTGTGTGAATCACCATCTCTCTGTGAAGCTGTGAAATGCTGTCAGTGACCTTTTGGAAATGGGTAGGAGGAAGACTGGCTTCTGAGTTTACAGAGGCAAGCTGGAGCTGAAACACAACTGCAGATCTTGCAAGCAGCACCTGTGTCATGTTCCAGGTTACAGCAACAATCAGGAGCTTCCTGAAGCCAGAAACACCTTCTTGGCAGAAAGTAAACTGCTTGGCAAGTCCTTCCTCTGCTTCATCTGCAAGCAAATTGTACAGCTTTGCCTCAGTCCTGGAAACCTTTCTGTGAGGATGGGCTGAGTCTGAGGGTGGGTTGCACCAGCCAGGCCAAAAAAAGCGAGGCTGGAGGGGCAAGTGGTACAGAGAGTAAGAAGTAGACTTTCTTATTGTAAAGCTCTTCCTTTACTTTTAATATGTATGTATGTATATATGCAGCACCTCTCTCTAGTAAGAAAAGGTACTGTGAGGTCTAAGAAGAGCTGTCAATCCCTTTCTTTCCCCTGATTTTCCTGCTAAGTGGAAAAAGTAGCATATGAGAAGAAATGCTGCTGAGAGGTGTTTCTGATGGAGTCAGCGGTGATTGGAAGTAGGATGCAGTTTCTTGATCACAAAATAATTCCTTAATTTCTTCCTGGTAAGACAATACTGACCAAGGGAGGAAAGTTTAGAGCTCTACTGATGAATGCTGAGTGGGAATGAGACAAGCTGCTTGGAGATCCCCATGGAAGGGGCCACATGAGATGACAGTGACATCCAGGTCTCACCAAATGCCTCTGGGGGCTTCTTATCTCCCTGTAGAGATGTCCCCTCTGCAGTGGGTCTTGGCATCCTTGGGGCAGGAGGAGGTGGCAGGAGGACCATTGAAAATGTGGGGTTTGATCACAGCTATTTGAATATGAAAGTGAAGGTATTAGTGGTCCTACCAGGTCTGGGAGCTTGAGGTGTGAACCTCTATAGGACACTGAGCCTTTGCCATCTGCTGGCTGTCTGAGCTCCCCTGCAGCACCTCAGGCTGCCCTGGGTGGGCACATGCTGCCCATCCAATCAAAATGGGTGGGAGGAGGAGCAGTGGAGGGAAAAAGAAGAGGAAAAGGCCAGGAGAGATTCCTTGAGGAGGAAGTGCAGGGCAGGCAATGGAGTAATACAGTCACACACACGAGCAGGTAACTGAGCCACATGCATGCAAAGTGCCTTGAACAGCTCCTGTCCTTCCAGGTCAGGAGAGGCTGCTCTGAGTAATGATTTCACCAGCATGTGGGAGACATGCTAAAAAATTTTCTCTTTAATCCACAAGCAAGGCACAAATAGTTTCTGACAGAAAACAATATTAAAATTGTTGATTTTTACAGAAAAAAAAATAACATCCATTAATCAAAAAAACGGCACTCTCAGGAACTGAGCAGTGTCGGACTGCAGATTAATTGCTGGAGCTGTCTGTTCCCCCTATATCTTTCAGCATTTCAAAATGGACATAATACCCAGTTTTGTTATTTGCCAGCCCTTTAGGTTGGACTTGAAATGCAATTAAAATAGCACTTGAGAGAGCCATACATTTTAATTAATGGCCTGCATTGCTGAGAAGTTGGAAAACAAAGAGAGCATTGCCCACTAGGAATGAGTAAATCAAGACAGATGCGTTCCTGGGTGTCCATACATCAATATGACGACATAATCTAGCAGAGCAAGAAACCCATCTCTGCTGTAATATCACTCGCTTTGCTTCAAAAATTCAGTGCAAGGGATGCGTATGATGAGTGCCAGTTTAACAGCCTCGGGTTTTAAAATTGGGACAAAATATGTCTAAGGGAATGCTGTTCTGCTGCAGGCTTCCAAAACCAAGAGGAGTCCCCATGAGATTCAGCCTACCCAACTCCCCTCCCCACTGTGCTGCTTCTCCTTTTTGTTTCCAGATCCCAGAGCTCTTGCCCCAAACTGCCAAATTGGCTAAGATGTAGCAATCCCAGGTGGGTGACACCTAAGAGTGGTGTGAAAAAGGTGTGAGCACCATGGTGTAAAGTCTGGGGTTTGCTTCAGCTCAACATGCTTGTTCTGTCCCAAAAGCAAGGACATTGCCAGGAAATATCTTGGCTAATCTCTGCTGCTCCCAATGGCATTGCTCCCATGGACAGCTTGGATGCAGTGGTTTTCTTTCTGAACACATACAGTGTGTATGTGTAAATATATATCTATATATTTATGCCAAAGACTGGTGCCAGATATGTTTTAAGCATAGATCTGGACTTTCTTAAGTATTTTACATGATGATCATCTTGTACTGAGATCATCATTTACTGAAAAACATATTGAAACACTGAAAAACAAGCAATGCTATTAAATTTTGCTAAATAAATTGTAAAATGGGAAGTGATTCACATGATATAAATTACGGAGACTTTCAAGAGTTTATATATCCACCCATGCATCACATTCCAGTTATGATTTTGGCTAAGGATCAGGGCTACATAGAAGAGATTTCTTCAGCTTTTTACAGGGGAAAAACAAAACTGAAGCAAACTAAAAAGGTGACACACATATTAGTAAAAGCAGAAATGGAAATAAGAGACAGGAAAAATGCAAACTTGTCAACAATTTTAAAACACATTTAGAGACCTGAAAAGTACAGAGTGCAGAGTTAAAAATTTGAAGAGGGCAACTTTGTTTTAGGTAAATTTGTCTTTCCTGAACTAGGCAAACTCCAGGAAAAACTAGCAAAAGAAAGGCACTTATGAAACAAGATTAAAGAGAAAATTGGCTGTTGTCAGTATGAGATAATGAGCCTTCACAGAAGTATGTTGAGCTGTCCTGTACCCTTTTTCATCTCTCTATGAATCTGCCTTTTTTGGACAAAATGTGGGCAATCTTTGGGACTATAATTCAACAGCAGGCTCTGATCTAGGCATCTTCAGCAACACACAGAAAGGACTATAGAGAAATGAGAAAATGGCACTCAGAAGTCAGTAGTACTCCTGTATTCAAATGCTTTAGACAGTTTTGGTCACCTAATCTTTAAACATGAGGTTGAGACTGACGGTCTTCAGAGAAGGGTCAGCAAACAAATGAAGAGAGGGAAAATCTTTTAATATTTCAACCTTGAGGTAGAAATATCTGGAGGCTTTCCATTCATCTTGAAAGAACAGTCCATCTTTCAACACTTGTTAATAAGAAGTATGTCCTCCCCTGAGCAGCCTCCCAAGACAAACACCAACACAGATCAGCCAGCTGCCACAGCCAGGGACAAAAAGGGGTTTAAATGCTTGTGCAGCCTTTGGTAAGATTGTGCACTGGTACTGGTATCTCAGAGAAGAAATTGCAATGCGCTGGATGTAAGGAAATATCCGAAAGTTACCGAGAATGCCCAAATATTCACAGAATCATGGAATGTGCTGAGTTGGAAGGGACCCACAAGGATCACTGAGTCCAACTCCTGGCCCAGCACCATCCCCAAGAATCACACCATGTGCCTAAGAGTGTCGTCCCAATAGTTTTTGGAGTCTGTCAGGCTTAGTGCTGCACTTCCCTGGGGATCCTTTTCCGGTGTCTAACCACCCTCTGTGGGAAGAACGTTATGCAACCTAAACCTCCCCGGACACAACTTCAGGCCTTTCCCTTGGATCCTGTCACTGGTCACCACAGAGAAGAGATTAGTGTCTGTCCTTATGTTATATCCATTGTTTGAGATGAATGGATTTTATGGTGGGCAAATACCGACTATCTCTTTCTCTCCTTAACCCCGAAGCTAAAAAATCAGGTTTTTGTTTGTGTTTTGTTTGTTGTCTTCATTTATTACCCTCTTGGAAATACCCAGACTGTAAGTTGCCAATGTTGGCTGGTGGGACAATTGACTCTTCCTGTGGCCATTGCTTCTCCAGTTTGCTCACACCACATTGCTGAGCAATCCAGCACTGTCAGCCCACTGAGCACAAATGTCTACAATGGAGTGCCAGAGGGGCTGTAGGCGGGCATAAGCATCCCTCTGCCTGATCTACAGGTCTCAACTAGTCAGGAGATAGACATGGCTGGA
>WAAG01081020.1:3400-25691 GCA_013390105.1 Tichodroma muraria
GGAAAATTCTCTCACCGACCCATGCTGCAGGAGAAGAAAACTCGAATTCCATCAGCCAGATATCAGCAACGAAGCTCACAGTTTGGCTCTGCGGTCCTTTTTTTTTTCTTTTTCCCGGTCAGCCTGACTTGCTTCCCCCTCCCCCCCAGGCCCGACGGCCACGTGGGGAGAGGGGGAGCAGAGAATGTTCGGCAGGAGCTCTTACCTGAGCCTTTGCCGGAAACCCAAGAGAGAGATGATTCCCGGGTTTGCATTTAAAAAAGGTGTATCGTAAAAGGCGTACCCACGCTTTCATTGGTTTTATCAAATGTCAGTAATACACATTGGCCAATCACGGCCAAACTACTACACCACTGCATTTTGTTAATACAAGTCACTAACGGCATACTGAAAATCTATGTTCATTCATCAAGGTGCCCCTCTGAAGATACTTTTCCTTCCATAGATTTTCTGGAATTTAAGTCATCTACCAAACACTTGTCCACAAGCAAAGTCAACATACTTGAGTATTTTTTGACAATCAAAGCTGCTTGGCTTAATTAAAAGGCAAGCAAAAGCAACTTCAGTTGTGCAAACCTTCTCAAGTTCAAAACAAACAGAAAATGGAAACAACGTGTAAATAATAATGGAGTGAGATTAGAAAAATTAATGCACTAAGGCATGATGTAAGGTTAACTTGACTAATGCAGAGCTACAGGTATATATTTTAAGTACAATATACCTGTTTGAACACGTCTGTCAAAGCAGCGGATTGTGGTGGGTGAGTTTGACAAGGGGAAGGGGATGGAGAGGGAGGTGTCAGGGAGGAAGAGCAGGAAAAGAGGTACAAAATCTGTGCAATTACCACAATCCAGGACTGTCATACCAATCCCCCTTATGACAGGAGTGTTGGACTGAATTATTCCTGCCTTAAGCTGCTGTGCAAAACTGCCTCTGCCCATACAACCATCTCCCCTATTTGCAGCTCCATTCCTCATGCTGACACAGTGGGAAAATTCTCCACAAAGCTCAGAGACATCCCTTGTTCCTGAGCTGGAAACACACACTACCATCCTGGTTTTCTCCCTAGTAAGTTCATAGCTCCATGGTGTTCAGCTGTGACTTCCCAACACTCACTCAAGTTCTCTCACTGCCCTTTAAAACAGGACCCCTACCCTTGTCTCCACCAAACCTTGCCCACAGCTGCAGCTCTAGGCTCGGATGAGCCCACGTGTTTCAGGATGGTTGTGCTTATAGACCTTGGGCTTATCCAAGCCAAACACAAGCTCATTTTCAGAGGAAGGACAGTTTACAAAAGGAATTCTGAATAACAAACAATAATCTGCCATCACGTCCAGAAAAGAGTCTCACAAAAGCATTAAAAAAAATGAAAAAAGAAAAAAAAATAAAAAGTTGTACCTTTAACAGTTTTAAAACTTCAGTGACTTTAAAGCAAAAATGATCTAAAAATAGTTTCCATGTGCTAGACCCTCCTGATACTTCACAGTTTTACTGCCATGCATTCTCCTAAAAACCTCTCTAACTCAGCTGCTTTTCCTATAAACAGCCTCCACACAGTCAGTGCAATAAAGCTTAAACAATGGAAATAAGTACCGAAGAAATTAACTCAAACCAGTTGCAATTCTACCTTTAGTTTCTCTTCAGCTCAAATCACTTTCAATGTGACACTTTCACATATCTATACCAGTTGAAAAAAATTAAAAGATTCCTCTGCTGGACTGTCGGCTTTCTGCAAGTAATTCCCAATTCCTTCTTAAATGCAACGATGCGTTTTTAGAAGTCTGCAGTATCAACAATTTCCATCCCACTAACCTGTTTATTAAATCTGCATTGCTCAAATGTAAGGATTGGGTGCGAGAAGAAGATATGTGAGTATTTTTAGGCATGGGATGAAAAACTGGCTGGATCATCAGGCTCCAAATGCAGGGGTTGTGGTCTAATTGTCCTACCACAATTAGGCTGATATCAATGGTGCCCCCTCATGGGTCAGTAGCCAGGTCAATACGACTTCATCTGGCCAATGGGATGGACACACCCTCATCCTATTTAAGAGGAATCAATACCCCACTCCTAATGCACTTTAAGGGAAAAATTCAGGTCACATTACGTAAATAACTTCTGGGCTGAGTCACCACCTCTGGAGGTATTTAAACACCATGCAGATGCTGCAGTACGGGACATGGTCTAGTGGTGGGCCTGGCAGTGCTGGATCCATGATTGGCCTTGATCTCTGAGGTCTTTTCCAACCTGAACAATTATATGAATCCATGACCTTGGGGAGGGCTGAAATGGTGGGGTGTAGGCTGCTGCTGCTCCCCAGCATTAGGACAAACTAGGAAGTTTCACAATACAGAAAGACAGAAGTCTCACAATATTCAGCAAAGAGAAACAGTCTTGCAGCAGTGCAGGAAAATCCCACGTGGCCATTCAGGCTGGGATGACCAGCATAAAGAAGCTGAAGATCCAGGTGAAGGAACTGGGAAGGGTCAGCAAGGAACCCTTGCAGCAGCCAAGGCTGCCCACACACTGGGCCGTCTGAGCAAAATTGCAGCCAGCATGTTGGCAGAAGTTATTCCCATCTGGGTGGCAGCTAGATACATGTCCAGCTTGGTATTTCCCAGTACAGAGGAGATTGGCCAGCTGGAGAGAGTCAATGGTAAGGAGGCTGCAGCACATCATGCGAGACCAGAGGCTGTGAGAAAAGTCAAAGCAGGAGCCAATTCAGTTCTTCACTACCTTGGGGAGTGCAGACTACAGAAAAAACGTGACTCAAACTCTCTTCAGAAGTGAAAAAGGAAGGGGAAACAAAGGAAACTCCAACTCAGCCACGTGTTTTAGCTTTTAAACACACTCAACACTTTTTTTTTTTTCCTTTGTACACCCAGAGCTGTAACTCTTTTTTCCTCTGGATATTCAAACTCAACTGGAGCAAGACCCTGAGTAATACTATCTGTTTTTGAAGCCATCACTGCTGGAGCTGGAGCGTGTTGGCCCAGACGACCTCCAGTGCTTCCAACCTACATTTTTCAGTGATTCTATGATCTATTCTAGGACAGCATGCATGGTATAGGATTACAAATGTAATATACCAGCAAGCCAAAACACACTGCCAGCCAAAAGGCAAGAATAGAAGATACTACTCTATGCTCTTTTGACATTCTCTTGTCAGCAGATGCTCCAAAACGCTGTGTCAAAACTCATGGGAAAAGGTAAGGGGAGAAAAAGGAAAAAAAAAATCCAGAAATGCAAACACAGTTGCTCTGACATATCTGTACATAAGGACTTCTACCTTAAATATGGTAGAGCATACCTTTCTGTGACTCACCTTTGAGCAACAACACAGGTAGTACAAGATGCTGGTAGCACTGATCTGGTGTAAAGGGGAAAAAACACCTGGGACAAAAGGAAAGTGTCTTGAAAATGGAAATTTTCATAGATTCTGGTTGCTATTTTACTGCCACGAGAACCTATTCTGAAGTCACAATTCAATGACTGCTTTATTGATGTGTTTGAACAAACCCGGATGTCACTTACTGAATACATGTGTATCACTCATTTTGCCTCAGTCAGAGGTACTTCACTGCAGGACATCTTGAAGAAAACTAGGAGAAGAAATTTGTTTGTTTAAATAGAAGCATCTGACAGCCAGCCAAAGTCACAATGAACAGTCTGTAACAAACAGCCTGGGGAAAACAGATTTGCTGTAACACAGCTGATACAACAAACTTTCCTCCAATATAAATGTGGCACTGGCGTCTTGCAGAGCCAGTAGGGCTGTATTTGGGAATTGAGACCACTGGACACACTGGGCCAGAAATTCAGCTGATGTTAATCAACAGAACCCCATCAAGGAGAAGGAACCTGGCCTGCTGAGCTTTGGTTGCATATGTTGAAAAAACTTCAGTAGAGTCTGGTGTGATAACTTTGATTTATGTTGATGGACAGTCCTCCTGACAGAGACCAGTCTGTCAAGAACAGGGCAAGGGATTACTCATTTCAATATCTGATCAATTTAGCCAGAAGTTGACAGAATTTGCTCCTTCTCTGAAGAATGTGAAGCCAGTCTACTCTACATACATAGAACACAGAAGAGAAAATTACTTTTTACTAATAAATATACTAAAGATACTGTGTGTCTGAAGTTCAAGTTAGGTTTAGAAGTCTAACTTAAATTTACTATGAAGGCTGGAACCTGACCATAATTTAGGTGGAACAAGAAAAAACTACACTGGTGAAAAGTGTAGGTGCCAGTAGAACCCAATAACAAGACAAAAGTGAGTAATAAGCTGTCTCTTACACACAGACTGATCTTCCTTCTTCCTGTAGTCACAAAAACATTTCTCATCTATCTACTGAAAAGTCTATTTTAATTTGAAAAACTAATATTTTGAAGAACTTCATTTTCACTGATGGCCTGTGGGGAAGAATGAAGGGAGACGAAAGAAAACAGGCCCATCCAGCACTAGACCCCCCAAAAAAATTCACTCGCTCCATGTTGGTTAAAGCTGTAAGCATTTACAAACAAGCCCACAAGCGAATCACGGAGACTGAGGTGAATGGACTTGGGTGAAAATAACTTCAGAAGTTAAAATACTGGAGAATTTATGCACTAACATATAATTTAAAAATAGAGGTTGAAACACGTTGCAGACACTCAACCATTACTAAGAATGCATTTCTGACATTTGGAAAATAGCCTGTATGGTAAGAGTTTCTGCATGAGCTGTACAAGTAGTTATTCAACTGAGCGCAATTTATACAACCACACTTACGAAAAGAAGGAGAAGAGAAAAAAAAAATCCTAAAGAGAATGGAAAAGAAGGGGGAAATTATTTCAGTAGAAGATTCCCTGTTTTGCTGGCCTAAACACAGGTCTCGTGGAGACTTCTATGAAAGGAGTACATTCAAACGTGTTTGAATGTACGAAAAACATGGCAAAGATGCTAAAAGCTGAACTCCTCACCATTCTTGCCAAGCTGCAAATTAACAATTTGAGTACGCATTACATTGTTGCAAAGCAAAGTCACCTACACCCGTAACTTAAGCTAGGCACAAATACACGTTCACTGCAGCAGTTCTTGTTAGCTCCCCAATTGCAAAGAAATACAACACAAAAATAACTCAACTAACATGTCTGCAAATCACCCAACAAGCAAAGAATAAGCCCTTCATGAACAGATGCAAGGGGAGGAAACAAAAACCCTATACCTAAAAACCCCTTGTGNATACAAGTAAGAGGTTTAGACATGTGCACTAAAAATAACAAGAAAACTTCATTGTGCAGTTACTCTTTCTCAAGCCACAGCTGCCTTCATGTCCCTTTAGATTTGCTTATTTAGACAATTAAAGTAAGCAGATATATTCCAGTAAAGTAATGGAGAAGCCATTAGCTATCCAGTGACAGAAATATAAATTTGAAACATTTATATTTAAACATTTTAACACCAGAGAACACCTGTACAGGGAATTTTTAAACAGTTACAACCTCTAGTTAGTGGCTGTACTAACCACTAAAGTGGTTAGTAAAAGGGAGCATCAATGTTTTGCAGAACCAAGAACATACCTATCATTTTCTTCTTCACTCACACTAAAAACTTCAAACATATGCATACAGAAAGAGCAAAGCAATCAAAAGGTGACTTTCAGACCAAAAAGTATTCATTTATAAAGACATCCGTGCCAAATGCCATAGCATGTTTTTCTGAGTAATGCAGAGGAAGTTCCCTATGAAGAAATTAACTGTATCACTGAGCTTTAACACTCAACTATCCTCTAGATTTTTATGCAATGCATCACCTTATCTTTCAACACATTTTGGTTATTGCAATCGCCTGTGCTCCTAAGGCACCCTCTCCCCCCCACATCTGCTTTTAATTAAAGATTTAAGTATTCATTTCAAGATATAATGCTGTCTTCCTGTCTTGTGCCAGCCCACAATTCACCTGAGGAAACACCATTAGCTTATGTGAAAGGATATTCTGGGGAAGGAAAGCACACCTCCTATTTACAGGACCCCTCTCCTTTTTTCAAATCTTACATCTTCATACTCACAGCAAATCATTTCCATGTGGGCCTGTGCTCTTCACGTCTGATTTCTACGCAAAGGCAATTCCTGCTGAAAGACTGAATAACCAACCCAGCCATGTTTTATGCACCCACCCCACACCATCTCCCTCGTGCTCCACACAGAAAACTGGTGCTGATGTAACTGAGTGATTTACACATTTCTGCTCCAAAATACAGTTTGTTGTAATTAACTCCAAGATACCACACACACACCCTGCCCCAGCCTTCCATCCCTTACAAGGACACAGGTGGGCAGGTTTTGCCAGCTTGCAATGGTTTTTCTCATGGGCTTCTGAGTCCTGAGAAAAGTCTGGTCACCTGGTAAAACAAGTCAAATTCTGAACAGCTGAATCTCACAGGCACCATAGGAAATACCAGGAAAAGGAGTCCCCAGAGAAGAGGGAGCTGCTGGTGAGTGTGGTGACAGTGTCTTCCTGAAATCCTAATGCACAGGAATTATCACAAACCTTAAGAAATGCCAGATGGTGCCTCACTGCTGCTACATTAGATCTTTAAAAAATAAAAATTGCATGCAAAGAACACCACACCATGCAAGCTAATCGGTCTTACATGTCAAGGCAAGTTTTCCAGGTTAAATGCTCACCAAATAGAATTCATTTTAGAATTAAAAATAATTAACAGTAGGTAGGGTGTCTTTTACCAAGCAGCAGTTCTGAGGGGGGTGTTATAACAGCAACTGAGCAAACAAGCCTGATATTGCAAAAGCTCCTTCACTCCCCTGTTTTCTCAAAGCCACTGCAAGGAAACACCCTCCCCTTTATACACAAGGGTTTGTGAGTATGTTTAAACTTACTCTGTGTGAGAAACAAGCCAGTTAATGTGGATTTCTAGCTGCAGAGTTTTCATCTAAAATGCTAAAGGACCAGGGCAAAGGTTTCATAGAAAAGTGATAAAATCCTTTAAAGCACAGAATTTGAACCAAAAAAAGTCTAAACCACAGATAAAGATGACCACAGAAGTACTCGAGCCTAGGAGAATTATCACAATATCCCTCTTTAAAAGAACATAAAAATGGTACAGTGACAAGCATGAGAAACAGCTTACCATTAGCAATCTCAGTCTTACATACTGCTAAATTTTGCTCCCCTTCTAATCCTGGCCTCTTTTCTAGCAGTATTTCAGAAATAGCACTGTACAGGAGGTTCTGTACTCCAGAAACTATTTTATTCGAATTGCACTTTTCAACAAAGATGATGCTTTTTGAGAAATCAGGATGATTTCTCTTAAGCTGCACACGCTTATAAGACTGTTGAAACTAATCTGATTTTTAAAAAAATTACGCACATTTACACTTATTGCAAAAAGCACATAGAACTCACTTTCCCTGCATTAGAAAAAGAAAATCCCCATTTTGCAGACAAAAGCAGTTAATACCCCAGCAAAGCACATAAACATTATATGGCCCATTGAAAGGCATTGGGGCAAGCTCCTAAAGGCTTAAAACCACAAGGCTCTGAACAATTTCGCATTTCACGACTCCTGAATAATCAATAATTTAATCAATATTTAGCCCCAAGAAGTAGTAAAAGAAAGGATAAAGTTTCCAGACATGCAAATAAATTTTCAGATATTGACTATGTGATTGTCATTGCCAAAATTAAACCCCATACCTTCCTCTGCCATTAAGTCAATACAATACATAGCCTTTCTTAAGGCCCTGAAATTTCACTGTAGGGAAATAAATAAAAACAAGGAGGATATAGATGAAAAAGCAACTTGGAAGAGGCACTTTTTATGCCAAGCTCATCATCTGTCTTAATACATAGCACATGGACCCCATGTGATGTTTTGAGTGAAATTAAGCACAAAGAATCTCTTGACATGGGTATAGCTATTATTTCCTACAATAGTGACTTATAAAATACTGTTAAAACTGAGTGAGAAATTAGTAAATAAAAAGATGCAAGCAAAATGCTATAAACAGACACAAATAGAAAGAACTGAAATTATCACCCTGAATGAACCTGATATTGCTCTAGCATAAAGGGCAGTAAGCAAGCAAGGACTAATAAGGACTAGAAACACGATTCAGGCATCCCACGTGGGAATCAAGAATGATCAAGTTGCCCAAGGCAGGAGGGTAAGAGGATTACCACAACCTGAAGTGAGGGAGTCCCAAGTGACCTCCTACACAGGAACAATTACAACTTCACTAACTATAACCCAAAATTTCACTTTTCTCACCTTGCCATGAAAAATGCAGCTGCAATTACCGAGACGAAATATTTAACCACGGCCTTTGACAAGAGGAGCCAAGCTTATGCCTATTCCTAAGGTTCTCTTCGTAACACAAGGCTGTTTTAAAGAGGTCTCATGAAATAGAATAAGCTGACATGATCTTAAGAGTATGTTTCTTTCAAAAGGAGTTCCATGCTGCACTACTGTAAGCAAAAAGAGCCAAGGCCGCAAAGCCACTTTGATTATAATATTTTTTGCATGTTTTCAGAGGTTTGTAACTTTCTCAAGTTTTTCTCTTTTTATTTGAAAGGTTTCATTCACTCTGGGAACTCTCTCAATAAGTATCTGAATATGCTTCTAAAAATACATATTAAAAAAGAATTGTACTCTAAAATGTGATCACTTGGGGACTACCTAATAGCATATGAAAGAGTCTGTATGGCCTATCCAAACCTGACACCCCTGTCAGCTCAAGTACGCAACCAAAACGTTGGGGAAGGGGATTTACACACCTAGCAAGCGAAACAGAATCATTAGGGTTGGAAATGACCTTTAAGATCATTAAGTCTGACCATCAACCCACCACCACGTTCACCACTAAACCATGTCCTCAAGTACCATACTGTGTTCTGAACGCTTCCAGGGGATGGTGACTCCACCAATCCCTGGGCAGTCTATTCCAATGCTCTACAACCCTTTCTGTGAAGAAATTTTTCATGTCCAACCTAAAGCTCTGCTGGCATAAACTATTATTTTGCACTCTGTTTTTTTCTGCTTGTAATATAATCTGGATTCACAATCTACGTTCACACAAGCAACAAAAGAAAAAAAAAGAAGCAAAGAATTCTGAAGGAATGTAATATAAAAGAAATTATAAACCAGCAGCCTTCCATCTGGAATTATTCAGAGGCACATATGGTTATATTTTTAATGAAAATTAAAATTAGAAAAGTTTTGTAACCTGATACTTATTTGCCTTTCCTATGATTAGCTACTCCACAACACACTAGCTTTAGAATATGAAGCTCAAAATCAAGTCTTATAAATGAAGAATTAAGTTAAAATTATTGACTCCTTAATTTCAGATATTTCCATAAAATCTACGTTCTAAGGGAATATATGTTTTCCATAAAATCTACATTCTAAGGGAATATGTTTTCCATAAAATCTACATTCTAAGGGAATTAGGTTGGCTTATTTTTTCATTTAGCATACAGCAACAGTAAAATGAAATTAAAACACATTTTCTCATCTGGAACATATGCAGAACTGCCTTAAGGACAGCAAGACAAACAATGATAATTAAATGGGATAATTATATCATTAGATGAGTTCAAGTTTGGAGTTGTTTTGGTTAAGAAAACACTACTATGTTTGTTTATATTTGATTTTTGAGAAGACACAATGACATAGGTGGATGCATAACATTAGGCTTTCTCAGAAGGTTTTGAAAAAGAAAATCCCTTCTGTCTTTTCATACACCCTTTTTGAGAATGGCAGAAGGACAGGAAGAAGTGGAGGAAAAGCAGCAGAGGGGGAAGAAAGTTGCTTGGATTTGGAGAGTACTGGGGTGTTCAACAGCATCCAACTACCTCCCCAACTTCTCTACTACCACACCAAGTTGTTCTTCCTCCCTCACAGCCTCTGTCCTGCAGCCACACATCGATGAGGTATTTCCACCTCTGGGGTGTGCAGTAACCACCTCCACCCACCACGCTGGCAGACAGGAGCTCCACAACGGAGACAGGCGGGTCTTGGCAAAGGGGAACCCGACCACCGGCTGGCCGTCCTGGGCAGCACACACCAGCCAGGCACCTTCTTTAATTTCTCCACACAGTGTTACCTTTACAGTTTCCAGACCACTACCTGCCCACTCACCTCCCCACACCCTCCGCCCTCCAGAGATACAGTGACAAACTGATCCTCCCAGTAACCTCCCGCACAGCCACCAACAGTGACCCACCAAAGCCAAAGGCAGGCGTGGCACTGGGGCTCCTTGGGGACAGCAAAGCTGAGCCTACAAAGCTCAGCGTCTCGAAACACCTCAGAAAGACTCAAGGGTTTCTACAACATGACTACAAGAATGTCACCGTGGGCACGCGAGAAAGTGGTTACCATGAGATAAACCACCTAGCCTGGCAACCCGGATCAGGAATTAGCTGAGTTTCTGCAGGAACACACTCATTATCATGTTCATGGGCACACAGCTACTCCTAAACATTTTATACAAGAAATCATTTGGGCTTCAAGGGCTCACCTGTGGTTTTCCTCATCCTACTGCCCTCAAATACAGCCAGTACTCAGTATTCACCTGAAGAGGGGTTATAATAGCAGGCTAAAAAAAAAAATAAGTAAAAAATGCTTTGCTTCCCAAGACAGCAGAGTCATACTCAGGAGCCTGCTGTCTTCTACTTCCAGAGCTACCTCTCACCAGCCCCCTGCAGTCCTCCAACACAGCTTCATGCACCACATGGTTTGAGCCATGGGATGGGCCCAGCTCTTCCCTCAGCACAGTGAGGAGCCATGCTGATGAGCTTACACACACACAGCAAAGCACACTCCCAAAGGCAGCAGCACATTGTCCATCCTCCGAGCAGGGAACGCAGTGAAAACACCACCAGAGCTTAACTCCACGTGGTTTGCTCTTGCTGACATTTTCAGAAATGTTTTTATACAAACAGGAATGCTGATCTACTAAAGGACTACAAATTACCGCCTCAAAACTAAAACTGAGGGGGGTTTATGGTAGGTAGAAAGCAGATGAACTACTCCATATGCAGCTTAATCAAAAGGGAGCAGAAAAGTGAAATGCAAAATGAGAGCAGAACACCACACATGGCAATAAAAAGGTCACAATATGTAACAGAAGAGCTACAGTACCTCTTGGTAATTTTAACTATATGACTACAAGTTACTTGCTAGATCAATAAAAGAGGCAGCACTAGAAAGCACCTAAATACAACTGTGTGTTCAATTATAAAATCAAAGATAAGTTTCCTACTAATTACATTGATGCATCTGGGTTCAAAAAAAAAAAAAAATCAGTAATAAAGCTGATACAATATATACTGCACATGTGAAACAGCAAGAAATATGTGCACAGCAAGAAATCATTAACTTTAACACCACAAAACATAAAAATTCGCTGTAAAATCAGCAGAGAATCTCCAGTGATCCGATGTTGCACTTCCTTTTAAGTTTCATGCTGTACATTTGTAATTGCTGCAATAAGAGTCCTTGGAAAAATGAGTTACGTCAAACAAAACAATCAAACCAATAATGATTAACAAATAAGTGGAATGTACCTCAGAGTATAAAAACTAATATAAATGCCTTTATGACTATTTGCTATACGTTAAAAAAGTATAGCTCTAACAAGTTTCTAAACAAGCAGAAACTTACCTGCTTTCAGTGCTTTACTAGCATGGAAGATGGTCCCCGGAAGCTTTTAGTACATAAGCACACATGAAAAATTAGAAGAAGAGAAGAGGGTAATGAAGAAAACCATATGGCAGCCATTATCTTATTAAATAAGAAGGATGGTTCTTGTTAGAAGAGAACTGAGGAGCACAACCTTGTTGAACTGAACAGCCAGTATAGTGCAACAGCACCCTCCTTCTCCAACACCCATGGAAGTGGCCCAAAAAGACACCAAGTTATCTGAGCATCAATGTGACTGAGTTTTCCATTTTGAGAATACAAATGGTTCACGTAGCACAAGAGGTAAATGACTAAACCTATTCTAACACCTGTTTCCAAGAGACCAAAAATTGTTACTATAATGATGAAACCACTAGAAGTCAGCACCTGAGGAGAGCACAGATTAGAAAAAGGATGACATGACAAAGTAGCCCATGACAAGCATGTCGTGCACCACCTCAAGAGCTTTCCAGCAAAAACTTGACGTTAAATGGCATTCAGTGAAAAACAGAAAACAATATTCCACACACAATAAAAAATCCCAAACAATCCTAACAAAGCATCCACAGAGGTACTGGAGAGAGGATGGGTGGTTCTACAAAGTTACATAGCGTTGGACAATCTAGGTATTCATAGTGAGGAGCACATGTCACAGCAGTCTAACACAACAGGAAAAAACACAAGTTGCTCTGCAGAGCCTCCCTCCAGCAGCTGCAGCTTGTCAGCATCCCCATGAAACTCCCCAGAGAGTTCACCAGGGTGGCTCCCACAGTCTCCAATTAGAGGCCTTTCTTCCAGGGGCAGACATTTTCCGTCTCCCACCCTGCTACAGAACTGCTTGTTCACAGAAAGTCAAAGCTTTATGTGATATGTAACTATGAGCATTACCCCTATTTTGTACAACCACACGGGAGTCTCTGCTGTCACACCACCCCGCTTCCCTATACATCACATAGGACCATATCTACAGGGGAGTCAGCAAAGAGAAGCAGAGATGGTTTCCATCTCAAGGCTCCTGCCCCAGAGGGGTTACCCCAAATCCCAGTGGGGACCTGGCTCTGCTCCCCAGCGTGACAGTGCCCATGAGCACGTGGCTCAAGGCCACCAAGCAGCTGCTCTTCGTGGAGCTTGGAGGAGAAGTAGGACACAACACGAACCGTGCATGACAGACGAGGGGGGATGCTAGCACAAACACATTAAAGCTGATGAGGCAGATGAAAACCACTATGAAATGGCTGTTTCTGCGTCCCTATTTCTCAACAAAGATGCAGACTGAAGGCAGGAGCCAGTACCCGAGGCGGTTAAGCCAGTACTGCAACTCAAGGGCTGGTAACATCCTGGAGTAATTAAGCTGATGAAGAAAACTGGAGTTAAGAGTCAACAGACAACTTAGATTACATCAACCCTACCCATTTTTCTTCTAAAATTACATTCACAAAGATTGTATGATAATACAGAAGAGCTGTTTGCCAAAATGCAGCTTCTTGTTCATCTTAGGCAAGTCACTTCTTTCTAGTAAAGATTTCTATCTTCTGCCTGCTAATTCGTTTAACTTTGAAGGTATTTTGAGTTTTAACCCATACACTGTATGCAAAAGATTCCGTAAATAGCAACATGGCAAAGACCAAAAAGAAAGATACTTCGAAGTTAGCTTAAAGCTTTTCAAAACAAAAATACATACTGCAATGCCCAAGATAACCAAGATCCAGTAATACTGACAGGAAACCAAAAGGTGCATTAATCACACATACAAAAAGTAAGTCCAGGTAGGGCTATATTACATAAGAGATATGTTATATATAAGGTGGGGGTCAGCCTCCCAGGAAACAAGTTTTACAACACAGGAAATTGCATCAGGACAGGTTTGGATTCGATATTGGGAAAAGTTCCATCACTAAAAGGGTGGCCAGACCTCGAATCTTTTAAATAAATCTGGGGGAGAGGGAAGGGGGATGTCAGTGTGCGTGTTACTATATATATACATAGTCATGCATTAGCATGACATATGCAGACACCAGAGACTGGAAATTTCCCAATTAGCTCTGGAAACTAAAATAAGGACTATTAAAATTTTATCTGTTTAAATTGACTTAAAGGCTGAAAGGCCTTGTGATTTTATCAAACACAAATCTGTACTAGCTGACAAATACAATTTAGGCTGCAAATACTCTATGCAAGCTTTCTTGTCAATTCTCTTTTACTTTCCTGCAATTCCCTAGTCATTTTATCTATAGCTTTGGAAAAATATATCCCTTTGTGATGTATAGAAAACAAACAGCAAATGTTGCCATTCACTCACCAAAACTAGCAGACAAGTTAGAGCCCTTTCACTGGGAAAGCTGCTGTAGCTATAGGAGCAGGAAATTGAAAATTCTACTGCAAATAATAATTAAGTAAATGCAGATAATTAAAATCATGTTAGCAAGAATATCTACACACAAACCTGTATTACTTAGCTGGGCAATAACTGAATTAATAGGCAGAGAGGGAAATGAGGTAAAATCTCCACTCTAACAACGTTTCAAATATCTTAATCCAGTAGTAAACAGCTTACACTCTTTGTTTCTGAGGCGGATGATGACTTTGTTATTTGACTACTAAAAGTTAAATTAAATGTTCTCCCAATCTCATACCTCTCTACAAGTAGAATACACACATACAAACATTTCTGTAGCAGAGCCACAAGCCTGGCACACACACACAAAATGAATCTGTTCAAAACTCAGATGACTTGATATAAAGAAAAACTGGTCTATCTCCAGTTCAGTAAGGAGAATGCCAGATTAGAGTCCCACACAATACCACACCAGCTCACTGACAAATTATCCCAATAAAAAAAGCAATATAACATTCCTCCAAACAAATATTTCCTGCATTTGCTAATGCATGACATTTAACCGATAATAAACCATTCTGCAGTACACGAAGATCAAAGATTGGTAACATCCACCAACCTAATGCCCACAGCTTGAATCCCTCCAAAGTTTAAATAACTAACAGCTATTAACATCTAAAGGTTTGGCATCTAAAAATGAAAAATGGAAGTCTGTTTCAGAACTAAATTTGTCATCAGATGAGGCTTGGAGCAACCTAGTCTAATGGAAAGTCTTCCTTCCCACAGCAGGGGGGTTGGAACTAGATGATTTTTAAGGTCCCTTCCAAGCCAAACCTGTGATTAAACAATAACTTCTAGTCTGTATTCGTCCACATCATGAATGAAGTGGGTTGATTTTTCAGTTCTTGGCTGGGGTGGTTCTAAACTTCAGAGTTTACAAATTTGAAGATTGCCAGCATCTATCGGCTTTCTTAGCACCTAAACCAGCTAGCATGCAAAAGCTTGAGGCGTGACGCTCACATGTGAGGTAATTTCTCTCACAGAAATTATCTCCACACTGACAATTTTCCAACTGAATCATAAAAATGTATACCAGTTTGTAATACCATTACTGGCTAACATGCTGGATGGACTTTAGAAATGCACCACCCAGAGCTCTACAGCACTTCGGGCTAGCAATTGTTTCTTCCTATTTAGAGTTTGTACCAACAATTCAGATTAGTTATTCCAGCAAACATCACAGGAATAGTGCCATACTGGAATATAATTTCTAAAGAACCACTAATAAGCCAAATAAAGTGTTCAGGGGGGGAAAAAGCATCTTAAAAGAATGTGAATTGTTTACTCTTTAAAACTATGCTTAAGACCCACTTTTCTCTACATTTAAGAAGAAGAGAAGCAATTTCTATTTTTAAAGCTCCTTTGAAAATACCTCAAATCACCCAACTCTTTGTTTATAACCAACACTTCATCCCTCCAAGCATCTTTCAGAAAATACTACAGTCACAGGTTATAGGAAATACAGAAAAAAATCCAGATCTGGAGAACAGCACTGCCAACATGTCATATTTCTTAAATATGTCATAGAATTTTCATGGAAAAATGCCATCATTAAATGCTTAGAAAATAGATGTGCAGATGGACTCAGTGCTACTTCATGCTTACCCCATGAAAGAATATAAAAAATAAAATGATTAAAAAAAAAAACAGCCTGAGTTTGTACTGCCTGTTATTGTCCCTCTTGCCTCATGGTTTTAATGGACATGTTTAGAATTCAGAAAGCAAGCACCACAGCCACACAAATCACTGATTTCCTGCCAGGTCTCTCCGATGGCATTTGCACAGCACACACTGGGAGAGGAGGGGATAGTTCAGTGCAGAATTTCATAGTTAAACAAAGTTGTAATTACCTCCTTGTTAGAGCTCTTGTTTAAAGAAGCTAAGTGATACTACGCAGGCACAAGTATTACCATGTCTCTGAATCTTGCAGCTGAGAAGAGTTTAATTTATGGTTCTTACCTCTGGAGGTTCTCCCTTTCCACACCACTCTTTGGAAATACCGAAAAGCACATTTTTAGAAACGCTCTTCTGAAATTCCATTCAATCAAATTGCATCCCAACAACTCCCAAACCACACCATTGCGATGTTCACATATAGGAAGTGGACTCTGCTCCCAGAGAATCCCAGATGGATGTGTGCAGCAGTCGCCTCCAAACTGCTCCTACTCAGAATGATTTCACCACATCTACACCAAACCAGAGATGTGTGAGAAAATCTTTGACAGCAGCCCTTTTCCTTCCATTCCATGTGGTCAGTCTCCAGCACCTACTGCTCCTGGAAAGGGATTCAGCCCGTTGTGCCCTACCTGAAGGATTATGTCTACAGTATCTACAATTCAAAGCCACTCCAAAGTTTGCCTATTAGTTACAGAAGCCAGAAGTACTGGAAGAAATATAATAAAGACAAAAAAAAATTAGCCTGAGGAGGTGACATCCTCCCTCAAAAACTGAACCTGTGAGATTGGGCTCTACTCTGCCATGTTTAAACCAAGCTTGCCAATGCAAATCTTGAGTTCTAGTGAAGGAAAGATCCATATAATGCACACAGAGCAGGAAATGTCCTAAGGAAATGGCATGGTCTGCTTGTGATCAAGAATAAGAGGGACAGAAACAAACTTGAGCCCACCCTACTGCTGTTCTTTTGTACAGTGATGGGCAGAAAGCTCATCAGAACCCTGATGTAACGGCAACTTTTTTGTCCTCAAAAGAGAAAAAAAGTAATACATAGTATATGTTAGCATATACTATATGTTACATATAGTAAGCTGTAAGGAAACTAATAGCTCTACCATTCATCTTGTATATATTTGGGATTGTTAAATTAGCTATGCATGTGAAGGCTTGCTTACCTCAGCCACTGACGGAATTTAAGCATTTTAAAACAATTTCTAGTACCCTTATGTCATCATTTCATTAAAAAAACATAAAAAGTGGTGAAATCATTACCTCTTTGTTTGGACAGCAAACAAGTTTCTTGTCAACAGCCATTTTCTCGCTTGTGTCTCAACTCAAAGAAATTAAACTCTTTTGTTTTTAAAATTGTAAGGTTCTCATGAAAACACATTTTCATTTACTTTAACTAAACCACATTTCTAGACCTAACTAATTTACAGCATCCCTTTAGGGAGCCAAATCTGGGGCTTAGAACCATTTTTTTTCATTTATCCACTGGGTTTCAAACTCCCAATTTTCCCAGAGGATTATGAAAGCCCACCAATTTAGCTTGATGCATTAAGACTGTTTACACAAATCCAAAATATAATCAAACATAAACCAGTCTGGTTTCAGCCTCCCCCTGCTGTATTTTTTAAGCTCCAAACTGGCCATAGTAATGGGAACCAACTCCAGGCTGGAACACTGCATTTACAGCTATGAGTGGATCTTCAGCAAAATGAGAGAACCAGCTGACAGACAACAGGGAGTATTTTTCTTAAATTTAATACATTGGAAATTCCATGTAATTGTACAAAATATATCACATCCAAAATATATCATATCCATTTACAGTGCATGGCTGCTGTTCCTGCTCTTGTCCCTCACACTGCCTTTCTATTATGCATAAGAGTCACTCACAAGCACAAGCAGCTCCAGAAAGAAGAGGCAGTAAACATAAATATAAGCCTACTTCTACAATAAGACAGATTTTCACTTAAAAACATCTTGCTTAAGAATCTACAAGAGCATGCAATCCACATCACTAGATGGGGCAGAAAGGCAGCGAACACCACCAACTAAAGAAACTGGATTCTGCAAACACTTGGTAAAAGCCACCTGTCCTTCCCTACCAACAGCACTGTCATGCAAAGCAGAGCAGTGCAGCCATTAAAGAGTCAGGAAAGAGATCAAGAAACCAGCAGTTAAGGAACAACAAGACACAGCTATATTTAGTAAACAAGTTAGGCTGAAACTATTGACGATAAGCAAAAGAGGCAACCCACTGAGAGGCAAAACAATCAAAAAACTAATTAAAAAAACTCCTAGTTCGTTCAACCCGGTAAGAGGCCTTAGGGCAGAAGGCTTAAGAATGTCCTAGCACCCACTGATGGTTTGTAGCATGAATACTTGCACCATGGAGCAAGAAAACCAAACAAAAAGAAAGGAAGCAGGAAGGAGGAAGAAAAGAATAAGGTGAAATGAAAAGAGAAAAAACTTTTTGTATGTTCCAAGATGTAGCAATAAACTCAGGCTTTTAATGATGATGGTATTGCTCTCCACATCCCACCCTTCCACCAGCACCACCCATCCACTTTCATTGACTGAACGACCAGTTCAGACTCCAAGCTGCTCCATGGACACAAGCTTTTGCAATCTGAATGCCCATATGTGTACTTCCTAAAGAGCACTCAAACTCTCAGAAAAAATTGCACATCATGTGGTGTCCAGTTATCCATGCTTCAGCATTCAGTTAAAGAAAAGTCTAGAAAACTAGAATTCTGCATTAATTTAAACAAGCAGATGAAGAAAAAGAGGCAAGTAATTCCCCTTCAAACTCCTGGTGCTCACTTGTTTAAAAAGAGGAGAAGAGAGGTGAGCAGCGGTTCCACCTGAGCTCATAAGTAACTGCAGAAAGATTTCTTGAAAAGGAAGTTAGTGAAGCTTATGAAAAGTTCTTTATCAGGGGATTTTCACCTCCTAAACAGAAGAATGTCTTTGCTAGAAATGCTCAACACCAGCAAGAGCAGAGAGACTTGCACTGTCATCATACATGCCATGTGCTATAAAATTAATTATCCTCTAACACCCATCCCATTACATTATGCGCGGGTAAAACAGGAACAACATTCTTGGCCTTACGATCGCATTCATTAAGGATTAGGTTTAGCAAGGACCTAAAGACAGAAGGGAAAAATAAACCTCAGTAACTGATACAAACCACACCAAGAAGGGAAGCAGCTCTGAAGAACAAGGAGTGACATGCAGTTCACCTTGTACTTACTAACACAATTAAGAGCAATAATAATGCTGCGTACAAAACAAAATGCTGCTTCAAAGAATTTCTAAGAACACTGTTCTTGACCTTTTTTTTCACTCTTACACACTTCATGATATAAAGCATAGAAGGAAAAATCCTTTCAGAGTAGGTTCCTCAGGCAAGAGACACTCCTGTCGAATAACTGTACCGCCATATCAAAAGTATTCAGTTAAAGATGAAAAACAAATTGTAAGACAAGAAATTATTCTAAGCATCCCAAGTATTAGAAGCCTTTCTAAAGGAGAGAGAAATTCTAAGAGAAGGAGTCCTAAGAGACTCCTGTGTTTGAGATACTACTCACAATGAGAGCAAATATTGCCAATTACTCTGCAAAAATAAGATTGTTTTTTAAACACACAATTCTTTGCTTTTCAGCTGGCTAGAGAGCAAAGGGTTCCTCCTCACTGCACATGAACTAAAGACCTCTTCAGCAAAAGGTGAGCCGCTGCCACCTAGTTTCTAAAGCAAACAGCCTGTTCCCTCCTTGCTGGAGTTTAATCTCCCCTGGCACCAGCCAAGGCCATCCTTCTCAGGCAGGGGAGAATGATGTCCTGCCAAAGATTTTATTTTTAAGAAGACCAGCACAGTGACAATAGCACACAGCAATCCCATGAGCAGAGCCCCGTGAATTAGGCTAAGCTCGCTGTTGCTATGAGCAATTGCATTGCAGCACCACAGCCACTTCTGCAGTCTAGACGGGCAACGATAAAACTTAATATTCTAGCCCAAATAAATGACAAATATCCCACACACTCATTTTTCTCGGTAGTGAGCCCAGCCAGAGATGAATCATCCTGCACACACGCTTTCCAGGCTCACAGCACCAGCGACCACAAGATCCTCTCTGCGTGAGCCACCCCGAGCCCTGCAGCAGCTCTGCCCCCACAGACTGGGGGCTTTGGGGGGTAAGGCTAAAGCCTTACCGGGTTTTAGCAAAGCCACAGGTTCAACAGACACTGCTGGTTCCTCCAGGGCTGAGGAGCAGCACACACTCCTGACACTGCCTCAGAACCTACCTGACACAGACAGCTTCTGCACAATACTCAAGAAAAGAAACGGGGCAAAATGATATGAACTTATCTCCATGTCACCCTCCAGTACGCAGTCAGCATATACACTGCAATTAGTAGCAATACACACAGTGCCAGAACAAAATGTAGATACTAAACAAAATAATAAAGAAAGAATCTTTTTTATTATGTCTCCAGTTCTTCCTCCAGTAACAATAACAGCAGAGCACAGCATTGGTCTCCACTTTGTAATTTCAGCTCTCCTTTACTTTCTATTTCTCTGAAAACAAAATGCACAGGCTCAAAAGATCTTTAAAAAAAAAATTCCTAAATTATTCTGCTTGCCTGAGACTTCAAAACAAGAGTGATTTTAATTTCTCTGTGAAAATATTTTCTACCATAGAGAATTCTTCAGAAAGACTCCTTCTAACCTTCAGGGCATGCTGCACAAAAACCATGGTTTGAAATCACAAGTTGAGACTTCTCCATTTTTTTTATGAGTTACTATTCTGCCACAGACCTCAATGATGGAGAGAGTCCTTATGAAATGCCTTCTTCCACATTCTTACCACACACTGGTGACAAACTTGGGAAAGGCTGTAGTGATTTTTTAAATATAATCTGATGAATGTTTCCATATCTTTGTTTACCATGAGCTATTGTTACAGAGTTCAATTAGCAGAAGCTTTTTCAGAAGGGAAAACAATGCAGCTGCTAAAAGCAATGGAATACTGTCCAGCAAAGAGCACTCAGTCCTCACCAGCCCCAGGCAGCCTGTCACGGCTGGCTCTGCCTAGGTCTAAGTCTAGCAGATCTCACACCTCAGACAGGACCCAGCAAAGCCAACTCTCGGAGCTGACAGCTATGCACAGCGCCACCCGGTCCCACCTGCCCCCAGCTGAAGGCTCCCTCCGCTTCCCTCCCACCACCTGTCACGCTTCTCCTACTCCCTAACAAGCCAATTTAGGCAGGAACACACCAAAACAGCAGGGGCAAGCAGCAAGGCAGTAAAGTAAAATAATCCCTGATGATAAATAAAAATGAAAATTATTATTGGCAAAACTGCCAGTCCTCTGCAGCCCTCTGATGGGCATGTCTGAACCAGCTCACCCAGGGCTCGCCGGCACCAGCGTGAGAGTGGAAGAGACATAGGGCAGTAGTGCAGAGCAAACAGGAGTGAGGGATGAAGCAGGACAACACTTACTGAACAGCCTTAGCTGCACTATTTCCCACATTAGCTTTTTTATTTGCCTTTTTTTTCCCCCCTCCTTTTGCTAGAACTCTCTGCTTGACTCCTTTGGCAGAATCAGCAGTGCTTTCTCTGCCCTGATGCGTATCTGTTTTGATGAGGACCCTGAGAGGCAGGGGAACTTGGCAGCATCAGAGCCAGACGCGCATGCTGTGCTCCTGTCTCAGCCAGGGCACAAGGCAAGAGCCCAGGCACCCAGTCCAAGTCCACAGACTTCTTGTTCCCATTCAGAAGCACATTCTTTGACTTCGAGGGATGCATCTGAAAAAGCAGATGGCCGGAATCCATTGAGCCCTCTGACAACCGTCACGTTGGCAATGCCAAATGTGAGAGACGACTGTCCTACTTGAGACAATAAATGGGATTCAATTATCACGGTGATATTCTAAGGGTACTGAAGTCACAGCAAACGGGAAATAACTCAGTGCTTTATCAAAATAATCAATACCTATTTCAACTGTGCAAGTTAACCCATAACATATAGATTTATTTTTTTCTGCATACAGTAGTTGTATGCTCTTAAGTAGAATGCTACATAAGCACTTAGTAAGCCAATAATGAAAACAATTTTCTAAATTACATATAAAATGATTTCTTTCATCTGTTTATTCTCATAAAAATTTCAATGTGGAAGCCAAAGGAAAACAGCTGCGTAAAGTATTTTCAACTGCAAGAGACATGCAAGAAGGTATTTCTGCTTGTGCTAGAGGGCACAATCTGTAATAACATTTCGCCTTCCAGATAATGACAAGAGGCATTAAAAGGACAACTTGCTCTCTAATAACCTTGCTTGACTGGTTGAGCATGCACATACATCGACAACAGTTTTGCCAACAATAATTTTAATCAATTTTTACATTTCATTCTAAATTACATTAATTTATGGCCTTCCTAAAAGACATTTAGCAGACAGCTAATTAAATTCAAGCCATTAGGTTTTAATTAGAGACGTTCTAAAAAAAAAAAAAGGTCTCAGAACA
>WAAG01081036.1:0-16819 GCA_013390105.1 Tichodroma muraria
GAGAGGGGGGGGAGGCAGTGGACTTAAACACACTTTTTTATATTTGGAAGCATCTTCAGATCTAAACTGCTTTTTGCTTTGGTGTTTCTTAAGGCGTTGAGTCCTTCCCTCACTTGCTCTGGGTGATGGCCGAGGTGTGGTGTAGGGATCTGCAGCACTTGCTGGGGACCCCAGATCAGAGATGTTCTGTGTGCTCTGACAGCTTACACTGTTATGTAAGGCATGTCCAAGTGATCAGCACTAAGCCCGGATGGGAGGAAGGGATTTGTGCTGTGTCTGTTAACTGCACCTTCAGCCTTTCCATTTTCTTGTGCGCTTTCTTATACATGAAACACAAGCCAATAGCCAGTCCAGCACTTAATTAAAACTCCTTATGAAGTTTTGTTGCCTAAAAATGTGTGTCAGGCAGAGGAAGGATTGTCATTAAAAATAGTGTGCAGTGTACGCCAAATAATTCTGGGAAACAGCTGTAACTGTTGGGGTGTTTGTCTTCCTTTGCACTTCCTGCAGATAGGTGTGTGCTTGTGAGATGTGTCCATGGAAGAGAGGGGAGAGCAGAACACCAGGTTACCAGCCAGCCTTGGTCAGTCACTAACACAGGTCTACAGCCCAGAGAGACTTGTGTCTGTCTTTACTCTTACATGGTTTCTACAGTTACGAGACAAAGGAGACTTTGAAAGGGAATTACCCAAATTACAGTAGCAAGGAGTCTCTAATTTTGATTTTAATACTTAAGATTACTGCAAACAGGACAGGCAGCTTTCACTCATGAGGTGCTTACACACCTGCAAAGCTGGTATTTTTGTCCTGTAAGAAAAAATAGTATTTCACTTTGAGACAGTCTTGGGCTGAAAAATGCAGCAGTGTGGCTATGCAGAAAGTTTCAAGCAAATTTGAATTTAATAATAC
This sequence comes from Tichodroma muraria, assembly GCA_013390105.1. Lineage (NCBI taxonomy): Eukaryota > Metazoa > Chordata > Aves > Passeriformes > Sittidae > Tichodroma > Tichodroma muraria. Next base: position 910 of record WAAG01081036.1, read on the forward strand.
TCTAAAAAGAAAAGCAGAAAGGAACCACTATGAATTCTAATTATCTTTACTTGCCTAGTGAAGGCCAGGTACTTTATTGATGATCTTGCTATTTAAACATATTTAGTGGTAAATAAATAACTAACACAGTGCTTGTTTTGTACATGAAAAGTTCATGTTCAGACAATACTAACCGTGGCAGTCATGTTTGATACACTCATTATTTTTAAAGCTTTTCTCTACTGAAAATTAAAGCTCTGTGAGGTCCTGAGTTCTAAACATTGTTTAACTTTTCTCTTTAGTTCTTTTCCCTCATCTTCCAAAAAAGTTCTTAAGTAGTAGTTTGCCCAGATAGAAGTAATTGAGGGTTTTCACATGTTGCATTATTCCTTGAGAGTGTTCCCAGCTGTACTTCCCAGCCATGTGTCAGTGGCAGGTGCACTGTCAGACCGTGTGACAGATGGAGCTGAAATGGTGGCACGGGCCTTGTATTGTCCACAGCACGTCGCAATGTGAATTTTTCTTGGTAGCCTGGAATGTTTCTTCTGAGTAGCTACACCCTGACCAGGCCTGTTTGTTTGGTATTCTGTGGATTTGCCAACCAGGGACGCGCCTCTTCCCTCCCAAGTTTTTTCAAACCCTGGTATGGTGTAGGATTACAGTGCTTGGATGCTTCTTCCCATCTTAGCAGGGAGGAGTTGCTATGAAATGTCCTCCATGAGGACTGGGAGGAACTGAGGAACATGTTGTCAGGGCAGAATTTCTACGTAGACTCCATTGTAGTTCAGTGATGTGAATAGAGAGTTTGGTACTCTCAAATGCTGAGTTCACTTTGCTTCCTTTTCTCTATATCTGAAAAATTATTTTCATTAAAAAAATATTCTGCTATAAACGGCCTGTGGCTCAGTTTGCGTTACTATAATGAGAGAGGATGAGAAAATGCCAGGAAAAAAGTTGAGATGTTTTGTTCCTCTTTGTTCCTGTTTTTTTCCTGACAAAAGATTCTAAAACAGATCATCTGAACGGAAGAAAATTTTTGTTGTGGAACTACAAAAGGTTCAAGAAAAGGGTGACTTAGAGCTTGCTGCTTTTATAATTGAACAGCTGTGTACGGACCTCACATTTGAAGTTGGCATAAACTTTTAATTTTTTTTCTGTTTATTTACTTAAAACTACAGGGTTATCAGATTGGGATATCCCAAAATCAAAATTTTTTGAGATGTGAGTAGGTTCCTGGAATTAGGCTGGAGTAAGGCGAGCGCAGTTTCTAGAGACTCTTTGTGCTTTAACGTGCCAAGATTGTGCTGCTCTGAGCTGGCTGTGCCCTCATGTCAGCTGATGGAAGGGAGCTCACTGCTCCTCTTCTGAGCAGGCAACCAGGGGTTTTTGTGTGCACGGCTGCTTGTTTGCCCTACTACCAAAAATTGAAGTGGAATAAGCATTGCATAATTGAATAATGCCACCAGCATCTTCTGCTGTTAAGTAACGCTGCGAAAGAGAGCATCTGACTAAATTCTAGGTTTGGGATGAGCTGTCAATACGCAGTGCTACGGAAGAACAAGCTACTTAGAAAATACACGGTAGTTTGTTAAGGAGCTGATCTGGTCAGAAATCCTGGTGTTAGAAAGTAAAGCAAAAGGCCTGATAAAATGTAGATTAGCTGCTAACAAAGGGGCTTTGTGTCTTTTGTAGGTCAGCAGCTGAGTGTGTTTGACAAGAACTGAAATTTAATGTCTCCTATAGCAACCATGACACTAGTCATTTTTAAATCCACTGTACCAATGGTACTCTGGTTTTTATTAGCCTTTTCCAAATTTTTGTGTAACCTCTGAAGTCGTCTAGCTCCTGGAGAGAGAGTAGGGGATCCTTCCTGTTAGGAGATAAATCAATGTTAGACAGAATTTCTAAAATGTAAGGTAGTACTATGTTTATTTTGAAAACACATCTTGGGAGTGGGGAGTATGTTAAGTAGAAACATTTTGAAGTTGGAGCGAATAGTGGTTCTTGCACTTCATTTTTATAGTCAAGTGCTGTCATGCTCAAGCATTGTTACATACTTCTAAAATGCTCTGGGACAAATTTTATGAAGGAAGTTTAAGGAATGAAAAGAGGGGTGTCTGCCTATATGAGCATGAAGTATTTAGTCTAACGAGACTACCGTTTGAATTGAAAAGTAAAGCATGTCATATTGTTTTTGTGAAATTATACGTCTTTGCATATGATAGTCTGTTTGCTCTTTAAGCTTGCTTACAGAATTTAAATACTAGCACATTTTTGAGATGTTAGGAATTAACATCATGTATATAATTCAAAGAGATAAGCATAGTATGTCCTGTGTGTCTAACAAAGTATAAATGTGTATTTTAAAAGAAAATTAAAAGCGGTAAACGATCAAAACCAAGCATTCTGAATGTATGAAATGTCAGAATTGCTGTTTCCTTCATGGTCATAACCTCATTCCCTTATGGGTGTAAATTTTGGTCTGTTTAATTAATTGAGAGGAAAAAATAGAAACAAACACCAGTAATGTGCAATGTATGGGAATGATGGTACTTAGTGAAGAAACAGCCATTTTGATGCATAATTTTTGTTCTCACAGTGATACTATGAGGTAATGCCTGAGGTAGTACACAACAATGCTATTTAAAATGGAGAGTTCACAATTTTATTGTGAGTTTATGATTTGCATAAATTATTGTCTTCACCATGAGAGTTGGTATATTTAGTAACAGTCTACTTGTCCTGCATAAATGTGATTTCCATAGACTGTTAAAAATTATCAGTTAGTGAGTATTGTCAGTGGTTTGAGGATCCTTGACACACGTGCTGCCTCCCTGGAATACTTTGTGATTATAGTTTGTGCCTGAACTTTGTATCCAGATTTGTTCTGATGTTGTTGTAGTGGAGTGCTCGGTACTGGCTGGGTCTGTTCACTCTTAATGGGGTGCCGGAGTGGGAGAGTGATACATGGTCAGTGTTGGGAGATGACCCAGGTGAACAGGCACACCACATCCAGACACCTGGTTTTTAAAGAGATTCAGCTGGGGCTGTGGCAGTTTAGCAGAAAACCTTGGAGAAAAACAGAGTTCCAAAGTTAAAAAATCGCAGCCGTGGTAAAATTACAAGTAATTAAAGTTTGTTGCTCTTTCAAGAGTGACTGTGTTAATGAACTGAGGGATAGACCAGGCTACTCCATGCTAAGTAAAAATGCAGTCCTAGGACAAGTTGAATTTCATCCAAATATGTCCTTAAAAAAAAAAGTGTGTACTGTTGAGAAGTCTGACACCTAAACTCCTGTAGCAGCTGTCTGTTTTCTCTCGTGTGTCTTGCTGAGGAGGATGCACTACTTGCATGCTTTCTGTTCCTCCAGAGGAGCCCAGTTCTCAACAGCCTTGTCCGGGCAGATGAGTGTAGCCATGGAGCCCTGCCATGTTCCCTGCAAATCTAGAGAAATCCTGAAAGTAAAAGAGGCTTTATCCTGCTGCCTTCTCCTTGTCCCCAAAAGTCTAGCAACAGGCTAGCAGCTGGCAGCTGCGGCCATCAGCTGAGCTATTGCTGGCAGCATCCAGTGCTCACATGAGAAGGAAGTTGGGAGGCCCTCGGCAGCACGCAGGGTCTGGATCATTGTGCGTGAAGGATCTGCCCTTAATCTGCCACTGGTGTCTAATTTATGATTGCTTAATTTTTTTTAATAGTTCAGGAACAAGGTGTCTATTCATGGACACTTTAGAATGTGCGTAGCTAAGATTTTACCAGTGTTTTCTGTGCAGAGTATAGTCCTTTTCTGTGTTTATGTGAGTAGTTGCATAGAGCTTGTTGTCCCTAATAAAATTCTTTAGACTAGGGATGGTTATTGCAAAGTACCCAAGCAGGTATTTGTTTGGATCACTTATATAGATGTATGTGTGTGTGTGTGTGTGTGTATACAGGTTTTGGTGCCACATTATTCTAGACCTACCCTAGTAGTCTTTCAGTGCAAGAGCACACAAAGCAGAATGAAAGCAACCAAATTCTGGTTTTTTCCCTAACTATTTTACAAAAAGTGGTTGCTTTTAAAATGCTGTTTGATAGCTTCCTGCCTGATGTTCTTAGTGTGAAGTCAGTAGCAGGTTGTGAACCAGCAACCATGAGCACCCATTGTCTGTGAGTTCAGTGGCCCAGCCAGATTTCCTCCCACATTAAGCAAACTACCAAGCTGTGAAATACGGATATAAGGATCCCATGGGAGGCCTTGCTGTTGGTCTTGCTATAAATAATTTTGGGTCACAAAAGAAAAAAAGAGAAGAATCAGTCCTACGTAGAGTTCTCAGAGACACTGAGCAAGAGGTTAGAATGCCTTAATGAGATCAAAATGGGTGTTGAAAACTAGCTTGAAATCTTACCTGCTGTACCCAAGAATGAATGTTAAAATGGAAATGGTGAAATATTTTGTAGAGTTGTTTGATCCTTAATATAAGCATCTATTTTGTTTCATGTGGGCAGTCAGATATACTTAGAAGTATATAGCTTTTTTAAAAAAGTTAGTATATTTCTTCCATATTTTCTGTCTAGAAAAAAAGTTGCCATGAAACAGTATAGCTGGAAAGTGCACCTTTACAATGGAAGTAGTATTGTGTAGGATGTCTTTCTGTCTCTTGATGTTCTGTGACATCAAAAGTCAAAGCTAACCAATACATTGTACACTACACGGATTTTAGAATTGTCTGTTGGGCCTGCCCAAGGTTAATTGATAATTTTTGTCGTCCAGGTTCATGTTGGGGAGAGGCCTAAAGCGCAAGCTGAGTGACTATGAGGAGAACATGGCTGGTCTCTCGAGTGCCTTTGATTCCAGTCGAAGTCTGCCCTACCCGCTCAGGAGGCAGCTGGTGCTCAACATGTGCCTCACCAAGTTACAGACCTACAAAATGCTGGTGGAGCCCAACCTGCACCGCTCCGTCCTCATCGCCAACACCGTGCGGCAGATTCAGGAGGAGATGAGACAAGAGAGCAACCAGCAGCCGGTGAACATCTGCCCTGGCATTGCTCCTGCTTCTCACAGCTACACAGGGATGGAGTCACCTGGGATTTCCCTTCAGTTGCCTTCAGGTGCTGGTCAGCAAGAGTCTCACTGCTGTGACCTGCGGTCTGTAGAAGACCCGATTGAAAACAGCCTGCTGATCGTTTCAGACGACGACATGTCATCTGCTATTTCATCTATTCTGAAGGATTTAGACTTTGTGGAAGATATAAGCCCACCTACTTGTCTGGTTCCTACTGGAGATGACCAGCCAAAGTTTCCAGAAAGTACTGGTCTGAAACTAGAAGATGATAGACAGGATTTGAAGGGAGCTGAATGTGTGTTTGGTTCCTTTGAGATTTCAAATTCAACCAGTTACTTGAAGGATTTGGCAATAGATGACATTTTTGAAGATATTGACACTTCAATGTATGATTCAGACTTCTGTTGCCCTCCCCTGATGCCAGCCAGATCACCATCTCTTGCTACAGAAGAGCCATTGAAAACCTTTCCATCTTGTAATTCTTCTTCAGCAAACAACATTCAGATATGTAGAACAGATTTGAGTGAGTTGGACCACATCATGGAAATTCTGGTTGGATCCTGATACTTGTTTTACCCAAAGATACTTTTAAACTGCCACTTTCATTTGGTTTCAGGATAAAAGCCACTGGAATAGTTGTAAAGAATTCTTTTAAAAGCAAACTAAATAGTAATTTGTCCGTAGTAGGATTTTCTAAATAATTCCAAAACTTATAAACCAAAAAAGTGGCAGATTTTTTTTTAAAAAAATTATTTATCAGAACTGTGCAATCATCATTTTCCTTCCAGGGTGTATGTGGAACAATGGGCACATACCTTCATCACCCCTCATGCCTCTTTCAATAAACTTTTTTATGTGCAATTTTTAATTTGACAGAAGAATTTACATGCAAAGCAAATTTCATATGAGGTGATCTTTTACAAAGCCTCCACTTTATTTTTAATATTAGAGTCTATGCCAAGCTGGCATCTGTCAAGTTGCAGAGTTAGATTGTGTGGATTGCAGACACGTTACTAGAGATGGGTATATTTTAGAAATGAGACACGCTTTGCTTTCTTTTGGTCAGAAAAGCAGATCAAGACATTTACCAACAAAGTCTCTTGCATTTTCTAAAGCATTCAGAACTATTTATTTTTGTAAATTTTATAGTCTTTCTACATTTTACTACGTTATTTCATCATAGTTCAAATATAATGGACTTCTAGTTGGATGTGTTTAGCACTACCTCTGAGCTGCAATGCTTTAACTCTTTCCAGTGCTTCATCTGAGACTGCAAATCTTTTTGTTTCTGTTTCTTGCTGGGGGAAAGTACTTCTAACTCATTAAGTTGATCCTTTGACAGTGACCTAGCTGATTTGTGAAATCAAGGGTATTCAATGTTTAAAAACTTTTAAGTATTTACAAATTAATTTATATGTAGATTGTGCAATTTAACATTTTTCTGTCAGTATTATGTGCTTAGATTTTGAATAATCTTGGCGTTCTTTAAATTAAAACTTGCTATGTACAGGTAGCTTTTTATTCGCTTTTGGAAAACACTGTCCTTCAACCCTGCTTTCACTACAAATTTTAAGATGATTTTTATGTGCAATATTATTTAAAAAGATACACATTTTTATACCTGGCATTGTGGGAAGAAACGCTTCAAACTTAAAACTTCTAGCACCTTTGGAGGATACTCAGCCAACATTTCTGCATCCTTTCAGAAGCCAAGCTGAGAACACAGAACACATCACCCGCTGCTGTGACAGCCCCTGGAGCACCGTGGGGCTGTGGGGAGTCAGGGCTGGTGGCTCTGTCCCTCCCAGGGCATGGGGCCAGCTGGGCTTTGGAACCCTGGAGCTGCTGCCCCGGGCTGTCCTGGGTGGGGCTGGGCTGTTGTTACACAGATACGCAAACACCCTGCTCAGCTGGAGATGAGATTTGCAGTGAGAACTGTTTTTCCATCAGGCAGTTTGGGTTCTGTGTTTCAGCCTGAACCGAGGTCTAGATCAATCCCTGCTATCGTCTGCTGAGTTTCACACTTGCACGTTGCTTTTTGGTTTGGGTTTTGTTACTTTTTTTCCTCCTTTTTAATTATAAAACTTTTACTTTGTTCTTGAAAGCTGCAGCACCTGTCTTGGAAGCTTGCAGTTGTAAAACCTTTGCTTTGGTTTGTTGTATTATTTGGGTTTTTGTTGTTCTTATGAGACTTTTTATGAACGGAGCTTCGGCAGAGGGAAAACATGTTGCCTGTGTGTTTCATCTCACAGAAGTTGAAATCCTGGCCCTGTTGAAGGGGCCAGGGTGTCACCTGGTATTTCTAGTCTTAACTGATGCTGTGGCATACCTACCTTGTGCAGAGATCTCCCATTTTTTACTGTGACTCTCTTGGTTAACAGTTAGCTGCCGACATAATTTGGTATCCCAGGCCAGTGGAGAACCATTTCAGGTCACATCCTCGCAGCCATCTGGGTTGTTTAGCAACCGAAGGGTATAAATGTATTTATATGCATATATTGTATTGATTCTAATATAAAACTTCTGATCTAAAGCATTTTGAATTGCTGGATAAAGGGATTTGTTTGAAGAGTGTATAACTCGTTCTTGAAGAGGTACAGCTTCAGAATGTACACAGATTGTGCATTGTGTATAGACTACTCTGGCTTTTCCTCAGCCTCTACTTTTGTATTAAAAATATGACTGAATAAATCCTTGAAATACTAAGGGCCTTCTGCACTGTGATGAAACAGAGATGCGGTTAAAAATGTCTTTAAATTCAGTGATGAGGGATAAAATAAAAAGACTGCATCTAATCTCTTTTTGCATTTGAAAACATGGAATGTTACTATGCAGTAAAGATATTTTGGTATGAAAATTGTATCATATATCAAATAGTGAATGCTTAATAAATCCACTTACCTTGCAGTCTCCACAAAAACAGAAGAGAAGATAACTTGCTTTTCAACATTTATGTACTGGAGTTTTTTATATACTGCAGCAAAAGATTAATTGTTGGTAGATCTTTTATCAACAATTCAAAATGCAATTTTTGTACAAGTCCTGGCTGCAGAGCTCTGTTTCTAATTGGCTGCTTGTGTCACAGTGCCAAGACCATGAGCTGGTGTGTAATGCAGTTCGGTTGTGTTTGGAATTATGTGCAAAGGGAAGTTTAATTTTTAAATATGCACAAACTAATTTTAAAATCCTTCCATGTAAAATGAAGTTAGAGGCTAGTTGTGGTGGACCTATTTATTGTATGTTTGGAAATAAAAGCCACAGTTTTGCATTTAAACCAGTTATATTTTGGAGCCTTCGGTCTGTGACTGTTTTAAAAACAACGCATAAAAAAAAATCTATGGCACCTTGCCACCTTTTCTTTGGCCTTCACTCACAAAGATATAACATTTTCCCTAGGAAGTTGTACCTTTCTTCCTTCTCCATATGCTCCCTCTCCCCCATCCTTTGTCCCTAGAATTACTTACAAACCTGTACAGAAATTAGACATACCCCATAACAAGGTCACACATGAAGTTTCCATGTACCCTCAAGAATGGATTCTTTTAGGGAAGCACCACACCTTGAGCTGGGTGCCTCCAAAAAGGGACTGTGAACACTGAAATTCCTGTGCAGTTATGCCTATAACAGTAATAATAATTCAGGTCATTAATAAGGTCTGGGGTCTTCATTGTGTTTGCTCCTCCATTGCTCAGTGGTCATTGCTTGGTCCCAGCTTGGGAGCCTGAGTCTGCAGTTCAGAATTTGGAATCTTCTAATAACGTTGCACTCGTTTACCACAATCCATAGGTTTTCTCTACTTCAGCTATTAATATCTAAGCTGCAGCTTTGCTCTGGCTCTAAGTTTTCACTAAAAAACACTACACCCTCACATCCCCTGTAACCAAAGAAGGGATGGCCCACAGAGCATTTTTCCAGCTGGTGGGGCGGGGATTCCTCTTGGGAACAGGTGACACGTGTTTTTAGCACTGAGCTGTCCTCTGGGCTTTGTCTCCAGTGCCCTGTGAGTTGCTCCCAGCCCCTGCAGTTCTCAGTGTCCCTTCAGGGGTTGCTGTGCCTGAAAGCAAGTGTCACATACAAGTGTCCTTGACACATACAGTGCTGACTCTTCAGACCCATGTGCTTGTCAGGCTGGACAAAAGCCCTGCCACTCTGGGCTAGTGAAAGGTTGCTTGTACAAGTCAAACTGGCAGCTTCAGGTTTAGAGATTTCCATCGTCTTCCTGTTGCAGACCTCTAAAACAAGATCCTGATCCTTCTGCAATGAACTTTCAAGGTTTAAATTGAGGCAGAATCACCATTTCCCCTCATTTTTAAGAGTTTAAATGAAGATGAACCCCTTTATGTGCCATTTTAAGAGTTACATCAAGTTCCACTTTAAGGGAAAAAACATTCACATCACATAGATTGAGGCATAACAGAGCACTCTCCAGCAACTTTCACTGGTGAGACTGCATTGGCTGCTGCTTACAGACTTCCTCCTCCCTTTGTCATGGAGCCTGCTGACTACAGTGTGAAAAGCACAGGTCTGGAAGGAACTGCACAGAAATCTCGTGGTGTGACCACTGTGCCATCAGCTCTGGACTGACTCATTCCTGAGGAAGCCGCTACGCATGCTGCAGCACAGAGCTGAGCCTGTGCCTGTGGCAGCAGAAAACACTGCCTTTCGAGGGTGTGCTGCACTTCAGTGTTTCAAGAAAATATTTTTGAAGCTTTCAGAGCAAGCTGAGACTGTGTAAAGGTGGTGTAGGTTTTCATACACTTGCATGGATTTTAGTCACGCTGAAAGATCTGAACTTAAAGGCATTCAGAGCAGCCCAGCTCGGTGCAGCACTGCTTCAGACAGCTGGCTGGGGAGGTCTGGGTGCTACCCAGAGTGCTCTGTCCAGCTCTGTAATCTGGAACTGACACTTTAAAACACTAATTTTCCAGCACAAGCAACAATTAAAATACACAAAATTAAATAACCTATCCATTAGTTCTGTGAGGAAGATGAGTTATAAATTAGTGGCAAAACTGTTTACAGTTTTGTGAGCTGTTCAAAGTAAATGTTAGAAGTGAGGCATGAAGCTCTGAAGATGCAGAAGTGTGTCTGTAGAAGTATGTGTTAATAAAGCAGATGTTTGGGGAAGCTGGAGGATTTTTGGTGTTTCAGGATTTGCCCAGCATTCACAGGCATGTCGCCTTGATTGAAAAAAGCAAAATATGTTGCAACTTCATTCCATACATTTTTCCCTCATCAGGGCCTGCTTATCCCACCCAGCTGCATACTAAGCCAGGCTGGCTGTGCTCTGGCATCCAGGCTGTGCTGTGGGAGGTTCTCAGACATATTTCAGTAGAAGGAGGAGAAACTTTTTCTTCTTTGAATCTTCCAGAGTGGATCTGGAAAGTTAAACTTGGATCCAAAGGGAAATATAGGAGTTAACAATTAATTTGAAGGTAGCTCAGTTTTAGCCAAATTCCTTTGCTGTCTTAACTGGAGTAGGAGTACTCCAGGAAGTCCCATTTTTTAAACTATTAAAGCTGATCTTCATCATTAAAAAATACCAGAGTGCTTTTAAATCCTGCAATGACCTTGCATTTTGAAAAAAAAACTTATGCCTTTACAAGATTTCTTTTATTTGCTTTTCACTCTATCTTCTGCATATGCAACCAATGGTGAGCTTATAGTATGGCTAGAAATCATCCTGGAGTCTGACTGTCCCCCCTCTTTTTCTTGACTCTTTTTGAAATTATTATAATTAATCAAATTCCACATTTTAGAATAAGCACTGAAAAATTTTCAGTCTTTCACAATGAAGTTGGTTTGAGGGGTTTTTTTTTGCAAAGGAATGTTTACAGCATTGCTTCCACAAAGGAAGCATTTCAGTAACTACACTGCTGATCGGAACTTTGTAAAACTTTGCTCTATGGGTATATTTTCCCTCTAATCCCAGCAGAAGAAAGAGGCATTCCTGTCTAGCTCTGCTGTCCAGAACTCCTGCCTTGCTCTCGCTTTCACCTTTTCAAAATCCTAAGCAAATGTCAGAAGTCTGTGGTATTTGCTTTCCGCAAACACCGAGTACAGTAACACGTTTAGTTCATCAAAACCCAGGGTTTCACAGCTGAGAGCTCGTAGCTAAGACGAGGAACAGTGGAATTTGCAGCTTGAAGCAGAACGAAGCGGTATTTCCTCTGCGCGCCGCTCCCAGAGCACAGGCAGCGGGTGCCTCGGGAGCAGCCGCGCCTTTGGGGACCCAGCGTGCGCTGGCACCCCGGGCTGGCTGCCAGGGACAGCAGGAGCGAGGAAATGACTCAAGGAAATGAGCGGTCACTGCCTGTGCAGAACACGTCAGAGGCGCTTCCGGCACCCCTCGTTTCCCAGGATAACCACGGAAGGCCAGGCTACGTTTTTACTATGAAAAGTGCCCGAAAATGGTTGGCTACACTTCGGGTTTCTCCCTGATCTTTTGTCAGGTGAGAGAGTCCAGTTTTGTCTTCGTGGGTACCCCCAAATGTGCTGGTCGTGTCCAAATTCTGATGGGTGCTGGAGGGTTGCCAGAACTCCCCAACCTTGAAGCTGAATTGAATTACTTTGCCATTCAAATTTTGCTAGTCTTTTTCCCTGGATGGTGAATTTGTTCATCTCAGATGGGAAGTGGGAGTTACAAGGTCCCTCAGTTGTCTTATGCAGCCAGTGCTTACAGATAGTGAGGGCTCAGGTGGCCCAAAACCATCTGTCCAAAAGAGAAAGACCTGGAAGGTGGAGCCCATCACCTTTAGAACCCCAGTAATTTGTTTCCCTGCTGAATCAGAAGGGCTGAACCCTTTTTTCTTTCCATTCTGTACCTTGGACAGGGCTGTAAAATGTTCTAATAGGAGGGAAAGATGACGTGTTCATCCCAGAGTAACAGTGCAAAACATTTTTCGATACTTTCATCAGTGGTCACAAAAGCAAAATTGAAAGCCCAGAGGAAAAGAGGGCTCTGATGCATCAGTGAATGTTACACACACTACGAGCTGCCTCCTCAAGTCCCTTTTCAGGCCCTTGCTTGTCTGAAAGCATAAAAATGGGATTTTAATCTTATAATTGATTTTAATAATATTTGTTACCAACCTCAACTATTCATTCACCATTTACTGGCAATTTAATATTTTGTGAGCTTATGACTACAACCTATTTAATACATGTTTAAGAGCTCTGAAAGAATGTAAGGGAAACTGAAAATTCAAATCCAGGGTTAACTGAAAAAGTTAACCCTGCTCTTATATCCAGATAGAGTTTCCAGTTTAGCATTGCAGGACTCTCTCCAGGGCCAGGGAAGCTGCAGAGCCACTTTAAAAGAGCATTTTTCCAAATGCCCTGTTCCATCTACTGAGTAAGCAGGGCAGAGATCATCCCATGCTAATAGCATTGAGGTATCATAAGCATTACTGAAGTTACAACAGCAATTGTAATGTCACTGCTGAACAGTTTACTAGATTAAGGGTTGAAGTCTGCCAGTGCTTTATAGTATTCTTAATTCTAAGAACAGAATAGGGGCATCATTAAATAATTAACTGACTTAGTTTTGGAACACGCAACTTTGTTCCCTGCTTTCAACACATAGAATATCAGTTGCCATGCTTAGCAGCTCTTTAAAACAAAAAGCTGTATAAAATTTTCATGTTCAGAATGGCCAGAGCAGCAAGTAGATCAGTAACTTGTGTAAAAGTCACTGCCAATGAATAAATAAAGCTGTTGCAGTTGGCAGGGAATCAACACATTCTTCGGAATGACAGTGAAGTGCATCCCCTGTGGCACTCAAGCATGCAGGAAGATGGGCAACAGTCGATATTTTCTATAAAATTGTAAAAGGGCGGGAATTTACACCATTATGCAGGCCCTGAACTGCAGCGCTGCTGAGTTTTTACAGGCAGGGTGTGCATGGTGTAAGCGTGGCTGAATGAACCCAACATGTCCTGTGACAATCAGCTTCAACAAGGTGATTTATTTCAGCCAGAAACCAATGCCAGAAGGGAGTATTTTGCGCCCCCACCCCTATCACCACAGCAGGTTTCACCAGACAGAAATTAAAACAGTTTTATTCTGCTAAACCCCACTGAAATTCCTCAAATGAAGAAGGCTCCTCTCATTACAGTCAGCAGTGGCAAAGCAACAGATCTCAGCTGATCCAGCTTAAACTGGAGCAAGTATGAGAGAGGGTGACAAGGCACGTTACAGCACACCTGAGACTTGTGCAGATTTTGGTGGGGAAAGAAGGATTTTGGTTGAGGAGGCATTAAAGCCTGAAAGGTCAGTAGTTCAGGAGAGTCCACCAGAGTTATCTGGAAGCGTGGTTGTAGCTGCAGCATTTACTTTAAGAGACAAGACTGCAGCAAAACTTAGCAGGGCAAAATTACAAAATTTGACTTCACAACTAAACAGGAGAAATACCTTCTAATAACATGGCCTTAGGTTCCTCATATACAGCAATATGTCACTTTCCTAATGCGTGTCTGTAGTCTATAGTACCAAGTCAGTAACAAAATGAAGGTAAACTGCATTCAGTTCAAAAAAAGAAAAATAAAAAGACTAAAAATTTCATTTAGTTTAACAAACATCACTACTGAAAAGTTTCATTTTTAGGCTGTGTGTAGCAAAAATCTGCTTCTTCCTTGGGATTGTTATACACTGTGTGTGTTCATTTGATGACGTGGTCTTCAAAAAGAGGTTACAGGTGAAAAGGTGACCATGTCTGGAGTCCGGTGACACAGAAAGCTGAGTGAAAAAGAAAAACTTAGTTAATTTTTTTTATCCTACAGGAGGTTAATCACTTTGCATATGACAACTTAATTTTTATACATTTTCATTAAAATAATTTTCCAAAAATATATTTTACGTTTTGTAGAGAAAAAAAAGTCATAAATATGGAGAGAAATAGAAATCATCCCATTGTATGATTTGACTTACTTTAAATTAGAAAGAGCAACATATGTTTTTAAATGAATTTTTCTTTGAGACACCAAGCTGCAGGGTTTGTTCTTTCCTTGTGAGGCTATCCCAGAAAAATAGTGTCCTTTTACCTTAACTTTGTACCATGATTCCTTTTTCTTTTATTCCTTCTTTGTCTACCTCAAACCACTTCTCTTTTGTCTAAACCCTGTTCCTGTATTTCACACATTTCCAGTGTGACTCAGCCACTGTGATCCCCCCTTCACGTACTCACTGAAGAAAGCAGAACTGAATTATGAAGGGATAAGATGGACATTCCTTTTATTTCTGAATTCTCCAGCCTATCATCTCATGTACAAGGTCCCCAGAACAGTTATGCACCTTCATTACCCAAGGCAGTAAATAGAATAAAACAGCAATGAAAGTGTCTCGAACTATCTGTCTGCACAGTGACAACAGCTGCTCAATTTTATCCTCCACTGAGGAAAGGACCTTGGGTTAAGGATATTTCTCCAAAATACCTTGTTAAAAAACGGGCTGAGGTGACTGGGCTGCTTTACAGCAATGGAGAGTGACACAATTTTCCTTCCAACTTGCAATGCTATAACAAGGAACAAACAAGCACCGAGGTATCTTTTCTGAAGCAGTCAGAGAGGTTTCAGAGAGCAAAAACCAACTCCACATCCAAAAATTATACCAGCATCAAACCATTACATGAGAACATGTGCTGGAACAGCAGAGAGGAACATGCTAAATACACTCTGTGGTTCTCTGAAGTGCTCACTTCCAGAACAATCCTTACCTTGGTCTGGATCAATGCTTTGCAGTCGTTAACACTGAATCCATCAAGTCTAAAGTCCTCATTATCTTTGACATTTGACTCCTCAAAAATATCAGCCTGGTTCTCTGAAACATCCTAAAAAAACATAATTTACATTTTATTTATGAATTTATTTATGCATTTCTATCTGATTTCAATGCATAAAACCTACAGAGAAGTTTCCCTCAAATAACAACTACTAATTTTTACTTTACGAAGCTGTATTTTATCATGTGTCCCCCTTTGCATTAAAAGAATTTTATGCCAGAACCAGTTCTACAAATGATGCCTTAAGTTTTACCTTTTATATCTTTCAGATTCTGTACTGCATTAGTGCATAACTCTGAACTCTGTACAGAATGCTAGTTAGCTTTCTTCACATTTTGGTCAGACTAAACAATCCTTTTAGGCCTGAGAACCAAGGTCATCAACACAGCCTCAGGCCCAAAAAGTATAAACAAAAGTAAATAGGGGAGAGAAGCAAACCTGGGGAATGTGTCTTCATTACCTGAAGCTATAATTGGACAATTAACCTCTGATATGCAAATAGACCAAACTTACATCTGTCTGAGAAAGCTGGCGACCATTGTCAATCTCAGGTGCAGCCTCTGCCAGGCTTGCACTGCCCAAGGTGTATCTATTGAAAGGTATTTTAATAAATACCTACTTTAACTCTGTCCAGCCTCTGTTCCAGGTAGCCCCTCAAGGCATCACCAACACACAAGAATCTGTGACTTCAATTAACAAAAAAGCCATTTCCAATTAGAATCAGCCTTAATTAGCACCAAAGCATTGCTGAGAAATGTGTCTTAATCAGTATTGTTGAAAGCAATGCACTTTTCCAGTAATAGGTAAAAAGTAATGATGCAAGTTTAAGCTGCCTGGGAATCGATTTAATGCTGGGGGGCAACAAAGGAGCAGAATGGGAGTTTAGCTTTGTTAGAGAAATGGCTCTGATTCTCTCTGTTAAATTACAGTTCTACAAAGTGACTTTTTCAAGTGCAAAATAGGTTTCTACCTTCAGCACCTTCCTTCTGTTTGTATATAACTTGCATGAAAAGTCAAATATGCCCATAAAATCATTACCTTGCCAACCCCGTGCTTCAGCATTCAAATAATCAATTGAAATAGTTACTTCTGAAAATTACATGTAACTAATTAA
>WAAG01081038.1:3754-16712 GCA_013390105.1 Tichodroma muraria
GCCCCAAAAATATCTGGTGGTTTGTGATTTATTGTGTCCTTCAAGACAATGATGTTGCATTCCATATTAGAGTTAAGATCTAAATTTTTTAATTTGCCAGCCACTTGTAAACTTTCTCCCTAGATGGTGTTCTATTGTTAATTACTATTGGTACAGTGAATAAGCATATTTCTTAAATAGCACTTGTGCTGCAACAAAACTATTAGAATATTGATAATTATTGATATTAATTAATTCATTTCAAAAAACACTGTTGGCTATTAATTTGCACTTTTATTTTATTGCCTTATTTATTCCTTTACCTTTAAAATGAATGACCCAAACATTTCCTGTCACAAATGTTTAAAATTGCAGTAAGAGCCACCTGTTCAACATCTGCATCCCTTCTGACATGGAAGATTTCTATAAATGGATGAGTGTTGGAGCAGGATGCCCAGAGGCTGGAGCTCTCTGTACTCTTGGAGGTGCTGGATCTTCCCTGAGCATGGTCCTCAACAGCCTCAGCTAATTGGTTCCTGCTTCAAGCAGGAGTTTGGAACAGGCTCCTTTCCTTTTACAGGATTCTTCCATCAGCTGTGCAGCCAAAAATTTAAATGAAACAAAACCAAGCACATTTTTAGGAAAACGTCTTTCTTAACTGCAGGCCCACAGCGGTTCCAGCCAAGCGCTATCGATTCTGACATTCAGGCAGGTCCTTTCTGTACCAGATCCTGTGGAGATGGTAAATCAGAGCTCTCAGCTGTGCTGGTGTAGGAGTAACTCCATGTCAATGCAACTGTTAGGTTGAGAATGAATGCAGGAATGGACTGGTGAGGCTGTCAAGTGACTTCAGTGCAGAGAAAAAGAACCATAAATATTTTTAGGGCAGTTTGAGTCTATTAGAAGGTTTATCAGTCAATGTGCCTGGAATAGAAGTGATTGTGATGACACCTATCTCCTTTTTTACTATGTGAGCAACAAATATGTATGAAGGAACAAAATTGCAAACAATTCATAAGACAATTGATTGCCTGTTATAGTTTGCAATTATTTTTTTTACACTTTTCATTCAAATCAACTATGATTTCAAGTATGATTCTACGAAGTCTCAATTCCTGTCAGAAAAAAGAAGTGGTGCACAAATTTCTTTACCCCTATTTCCACATAATTTCTGTAATGAAAAAGTCACTTTAGTTTTAAACTAAATAATTGGAGATGATTTCTGAATTTAAACTAAAAATAACTGTACTGCTGCTGCTCTGTCTTCAAAATTAAACTAACAGGTCTATATTGTGATTATTTTGTCAGAGTAAACTTTTCAGATCTGCTGATAGTATTTTCTGAGATAAAATAGCTTAAATGAAGCTGAGTATCCAACATGGGGAATAATATCTTGTTTGAATCCCTTTCTAAGCAGTTTTGGGTGAATGGGGGAAAGCTTCCTTCCATAGATAATCTTGGTATTACGTGCTTTGAACATAAGATAATTGTTCTTGTGATTTAGAACAGATTTATTAAACTATAAGTTTTAAGGTTTTTTGCATTTTTCATATCACATTGTTGAGTTACGCAGAGATGCCAGTGCCATACAACAGCTTTCTGAAGCTTTTCTTAGACATAATAAGCATTTTCATTTATTGCTATTTTTTTAATCTTTTATGGCTGGAGCTCCTTATCTGGCAGTCCAGCTCTTCTGCGTGCTGAGGTCTAGGGAAGGGATTGTTCAGTGGTCTGTGGGAAGTTTAAGCCTTGATCCTTGACACCTAATGCGATAAAAGCACACATGCCTTTAACTGCCATCACAGCAGTTTGTGAAGAAATGTTCAGTTTCAGAAGCCAGCTACAGACGGTTAAAAGTTGCTTCTGTTTGTGCTTAAACGGTACCTTGGATTTTCATCCTCGTTGCTTTCCTTTTTCCCTTTGGTTATTTGCATGCTGCTTGTGCTCTCTGGACGTTTGCAGATGTGCCCCAGTGGCTTCCCTGTCATACGGGCTGTGGACTGGGCCCTCGCTGTTGTGACCAGCGCGTGGCTCAGCGGCCCCTGGCAGCCAGCAGCTGATGTAGGGCTGCAGCAGCCCCCGCCGGAACGTGGATCCAAACAAGGATCTCCTCCCCAGGGCGGGGGGGCTGCGGGGGCACCGCAGGCTCTGGGCCGAGTCCTCTTCTCCCTCGGAGCCCGTCCCACTGAAGCCGGGGGGTCTAAGCAGGCATAGTGCCAGGCTGGAGATGGGAGGGAGTCTTCCATCCCCAGGAGAGGAGACTTAGGGGCTTTTAGGATTTCTTGCACCTGTAGTGTGGCACGCTGCTGTGACAGCGCAGCGTTGTCTTAACATATAAAGTGACATCATATAATGATGTCACTTTGTATGTTAAGATACTGAAGCAGAACAGAATGCCTTTCCCACCTGGAGTAGCTGGGAAGCCATGGTATACCATTTGCATGCAGTGCCGGTCTATAATTTCTTTATTCCTGCTTCTGAGGTGCATTGATTCCAGTGTCTTTAATCATTCTAGACACTTTAGTCTTCCCATTAGTTTTTAATGAAATGAAGAAGGGAGAAAACACTTTGGAAAATTTCAAGTACAGCAGGGTTTTTTTCTATTATATCACTGACCCTAGACATCGTTGTTTGTTTGTGTAGTTTGGGTTTTTTGGTTGGCTGGTTGGTGGTTTTGGTTTTTTTAAAGCAAGCCAATTTTGCCATTTCTGGCAGCTCAGTCTTCTGATACCCAAGATCATTTTCCCACAAGCAGGACCAGATTACATTTCCTGTTTTCAATTCGGTATCGAAAGAAAATAGAATGTGAGAGCATCTTTAAACTGTGGATGGATAAATTAACATGTGTATGGTTTTAAGCAACTGATTCACTGCACATTTCAAAAAAAAAAAATGTTTCAACATATTTCAGTTCTAAGTAGATACACATCCAGGCTATCACTGAAAGTAGGTTTTTAGCTAAGTATGAAATAAAACTGTTTGCTCGGGATCAAATGTAACACTACCAGGACCTAGAATTCAGCTCCTCTTTTACTTCCAAAATATTTTTAAAACTTTTGTCTGTAGTTTCACAAACCATAGGCAAAATGTGATGTGCCAGGCTGGATTGCAATGTGTGGCTTTGCTGACAGATTTACTTCTCTAAAAGGAGTTGGCCCTGTGCTCACATATGGAATTCTTGGGTAGTAGTGTTGAACACTTTCTTTGCAAAACATAGTACTAAAACACCCTGATTTGCTGATCCTTCACATCAAAATGTGTACAAACTGAGGACCTATCCAAAAATACATGCATGGTCTAAGTAAAAGAAAATGAAAGCAGTGAATTGTAAGCTTAAAGCTTTGTTTTAAGCACAGAATCAAAAATATTTTGAGTTGATAATTTCATAAGAGAGAACATTTTTCAAGCTGAAATATCTGTTATAAATGGTTTTAATTAAATTATGTTTTAAATTATAATAGCGAATTGGAGTATTAGGGAGTTTATTGTGAGTCCTCAGTTGCTCTATTAAAAAAAAATCAAAAGCAGAAAAAGAAACCCAAACAAAACCAAAAAACCCACTTGCATATGAAAATTGAAGGTAGTAATAATTAGAAAATTTAGGGATGACTTCTCTCTCCAGTTTATAAGTACTGCAAGTTAAAGGCTTGTTTGGGTTGTACAGAGAAGTTCAGTCTAAAACTGCTTTCCTGATGATTTTTGCTTGTATTGCAGTTTTTTTGCAGGCCAACTAAGGGTTTATTTGAGGACATATTTTAAAATAAAACTGAAAGAGTGAAATGGGTGCAAAATACATGTGTGAATAATGCAATTACCTACCCTTTGCATTTTTGCAGCGTGTAAACGGCTCAAAAGCATTGACAGCAATCAAGTTCTGCTTTTGAGGGATACAATTGCCATCAGGATTCTCTCCTTACTTGGTTATTAGTATCACTATGAAAATTTTTCTGTAGCTGCTCTAAATCTAGCCATATGGCCAAATCAACATCAATCTAATTTAGGTGTTTTTTCTGTCAGTTTATAAACTCTATGGGAAAAATAAAATTTCTTTCTGAACCTATAAAACTAGCCATTAAGGCAATGAGATCATAGCTGGAAATGAAAGAGAGACAACTGGCTTGTATAATGAAATAGTTTTGCATAAAATATATTGTGAAAGTTGAACATCAAATTATCAATCTTCACGCTTTTTCTCTCAGGATATTGTAGCTAATCAGATTTACATTTGCTCAGCACATTCAGTAAATAATAAACTGCTTAGTGATCATTTTTTCTGCATTCGGGTCAATGGTTTTGAGCAGTCCTCCTAGAACTTTGAAAATTTAGTCCCTCAGATGACTGTGTTTGCCAATGCAGAAGTGTTATGCAGCAGGAACTATCAATTTTTTGGTGTCCTGAGTGGCTCTGTCGAGGACATGCAATCCCAGACTAAGGCTTTCCTTAGTTTGCCTCTCGAGCTGCGCGTCCATGTGCCATGGGAAATGTTGGCATGGAATGTTTCCTTTCTCTCACTCCTTTGCATGCACTGCTAAAGTTTCTGTGACTTGTTTATCTTTTGTTTACTCCTCATCCGTTTTAATGGCTTGGCAACGCTTTAATCGCTGGTCTTTTTTGCATGTGGTCTTGATTATGTGAGGAGCGTTGGACCGTCATCTCGTCGCTTGCCTGTGGGGACGCTGCTCCAGTTTGTGTGGCAGGGAGGCTTTGGCTGCTGCTGCTGCTGCTGTGCGTGACTGCAGCCTCCAGAGCTCAGCGCAGCCCTGGCAGAGCGGCTTCACGTCATCTCTTACCTGCTGCTGTTTCCCTTGCCAGTGCTGCCCAAAGCCGCCAGGGTTCCCTGAGAACACTGAAATGTGGGGCAAGCAGAACTGAAGGGCAGCAGGAAGAGGTGTTGGGAGGAACAGCCCCAGAAGGATCAGTGTTCTTCCACGCACCCTAAGTATCACCAAAGAAGCAGTGTGGAATACACACTCCTACATGGAGGTGGTGCAGAACCCCTCCAGTTTCAAGCAGGGCATTGAAGATACTGATTGACTGGACCTTTCCTCCAAGGTTCTGTTGTGACCTAGAAGCATAGGCCACCTGCCCCAGTGACCCTCACTGGAAAGCTTTACCACACTCACGGGAAACCCCAAGGCAGACGTTGGAACCGTACGCAGATTTCAAAAAAGCATTTTGGAAAGTGTTTTTGCATATCACTTGATTCCTGTTTCCACCAAGATTGCCTAGTGGGAAAATGCGCATGGTGTTTTGGCCTATCTTCAGCTTTTTTAGATTTATAATATTCTGTGCTCGGTTGTTTGAGCACTTCTTCATGGGGGTATAAAATTTTGTTACATTTATAATGTTAAAGAAAATGAATTTGAAATTACCTATGTCATATTTCATGTCACTGAAAAAGGACTAAATGAACTGATGATGTAGAAGTTAATTAATGAAACTGTTAATGCTTATACAGTATTTTAAGAGTTAGTAAGTTATGAATTAGTGAGTGCTCTTAGTAGTCCCAAATCTCAGGAGACAATCAGGTTCTTGACTAAATGCATAATTTTCACTTCAGGATCACTCACCATTCCCTGGAACATCACTGCAGTTACCCACTGTGGTGGTTCTGTGTATTACCAATTTGAATGTTCTAAAATAAAAAAACATTTTCTAATTTATTCTAATTCACACTTAGGTGATTGCTGTGTGGGTATGACACAACGATTGCAATCAGAATCTAGAGACACCTTGTAAAAAGAAACAATTTTGAAGTCATTTCCCAATTCAAAAAATCTCAATCACATTACATTTTCTAGCATGATGCAGCACAAGAGAGCATCTTCAGCACCATTCTCAGTAGAATGAGTCAAAAATAAATCCTTTGCTGACACACAGTTGCATCTAACCCTAAAAGGGACCAAGTCCGCTGACAAGTTCAAGGTCACTGCACTTGTATGATAATTTCATGAAATGTCATTTCTTGTTGTTTTCTTGTGTTAATGGAATGAGGCCCAAATTGGAGCATATTTTATCAATGCCAGTATTGCTGCAGGGAACCTCAGACAAAATGCAGTCACTATATAAAATGACAATTTAATTATTTTTGCTATATTTTCTTCCTTTATAGTTTGGTGTAAGAGTATTAATTTTCAGAAGCAACACCCATTTCAGGTTTATTCTTTAGAGTCAGGGTCTCTTCCTTTGTCCCCCTGCACTTTGTGCATCTGGTGATATTCCTGTTTTCCATTGTGGAATACACTTCCCTGCTGCCCCTGTGGTGTCTGTGGGCTGCTTGGATCCTGAGGGCCGTGAGCAGAAATCCCATCAGGCTTGCAGGTCCTTCTGGGCAGTGGGATGAGATGCAGAGCAGCACTCCCAGCACCTGATACGTTCTGTGCTGCTCTGCAAATGAAGAATTCCTAGGGAAAAAATCATTTCCTGAACAGGTGCATTCCCAAAACTATTGTAGGAAGCTGGCCACCCCATATGGTGTGTGGAGTCCTAAGTGTCACTGATGAGACCTGTGACTGCTCCAGTTCAGGATCAGATGACGCCAGGGCTGTATATTCTGGTTTTGTACTGGATTTTTCCATTGCCTGGGTTTGATAAATGTCCATCGTCCTCATGGCTTTGCTGCTTGGTGCCCTATGTGCATTTTGCTGCTTTCTGTGTGATTTTTCATGTGACATCCATGCCTTCTTATGAAAACTACTTATCCTTTGCTGTTCTGCATTTCGGGAGAGTATTTGGCTTTCTTAATTACACTGTATTTAGTCTTTTTGAGCATTTGTCATTCCAAGGGCTGGGTTTTTTCCCATAGTTATGTATAGCAGCAAGGATTCCATGGCAGTAATGCACAGTAGCACTGCAACTCTTCTACCTGTAGTCTGGTGATACTCCTGAAATAATAATCAAAATTCTCTCCTGTAGATTTTTTTGATTTCTTGTGTTTTGATTACCATTCCATACCCTCCATTTCACAATTCCAGTGTGGAAATTTTTGAAGCTGGGATGAAAACCATTTTTCTTTTGTTTAATGCTGAATTGCACGTTTTGAGTAGGGAATTTTGTGGGTTATTTTGCTATTCTCAAGTATGACATTGTTACTATATTTAGTCACCTGTACCCTTAGCCAGTGTAAAGAAAGTGAAGAAAGAAGCTGAGACTCATTTTAGAAGAATATGAAATGTTTTGTTTTCTACATAACGCTAAAAAAAAAAAAAACGGTTTAAAATAATTGATTGAATCCTGCTCTACTGAGTTATGCAAACTAATGAAATAATCATGACATATCCATCGTGTAACGCTACAAAGGGGGCAAAAGCAAGCTGCAGAATTCTCACTGCACTCATCTGCCACTGCCTCAGCCTGGGCCAGTCACAGGGGTTTAGGAAGGATGCCTCCAGCCCAGGTGCCATTCCCACCTTCTCCGTGTGGGGCTCTTGGCTGTGACCAAGAGGGAATTTCTGCACAAGTGTGCAATCCCTTCTGTTAAGATCCAAAGATTAATGTGTCTTCTGAAGGTTTTAGTTCAGTAATGAGCTGTTCTTTCAGCATTGGTGCGATATAAATGGTAGGGTTTTCCTCAGTTAGTTAGAGAAAAGTCTGACCTGTGCATTAACCAGCACAGTAACTCTTCTCCCCAGGCTTGTGCCTACCTGCTAATTTACAAGTGCAGATGTGAGGGATTGCTGATACCTTGGTGGATTTAGACATTTCTTAGCGTCTCACACACACACACACACTATTGGAAAGATGTCTGACTTCATTTTGTTTGGTGTGATGATCAAGGATCAAATTATCTTTGTTCCAGTTTGTACTGGGTTACCTCCTAATGTGGCATATTCTTATATTCTGTTTTGAAGTACTTTCAAGTTCTGTATCTTGTAACTATAGCACTGAACAGCAAGTTGCTGACAAGCTTTTTTGAAATATGAAATGTGTTTCTCTTTTTCTTCTTTCCCTGATGTTACTACGTTCTGTTCCTCAGAATGTTTTCTCTTTCTGTGATTCCTTTTCAGCTGCTGCACATAAAGTGTGATAATGATGAACATATGTTTCAAAGACCCTCTACTTTTTTCTGGTGTAACAATGAGGATTCACCTCCTTGTTTAGATATCTCTTCCATTACGCTTACTCCTAGGAGTTCTCCTGACTCTAGACTACCACCTGGATTGTTAATACCACCACCTTCAAAAAGTGGTCTTCCAAAGCCTGCCAGTGAATACAGCTGCCCAAGACCTCGTGTAATCTTGCTGTGCAAAAGCTTTTTGAGTTTTGTTTTTTTATTTTATTTTTGGCTCTCTTTTGTCCTCTGTTGTGTATTGTATTAAAAATGTGCATTTTGTACAGTGGCTAAAGGACAGGGCAGATGAATCTCAGGTTCTCTAGGGGTACTCTTGAAATATGGAATTTATGAAGAATTACTCTTATTTCTACAGGGCTTTTTCTCTCCCATCCCCAAAACGTGAATTCTTAATTTTCCATGTTTAAATTAGTCCATTAATTAATGATATCTGTTAAATTTTTTGTATGAAGAATAACAATTCGAAACAATTCTAAAGGTCCAACTTCAAGGCTTCTTCCCCCCCATGAATTAACAGAAAAGCAACGAGCCACTAAATAACTTTTAGCATACTTTATAAAAACTGTGCAAAATGAAGGTTGAAAATTATTCTCAAATATGAAATGGGCATATTGCCTGCTTTTTCATATTCATGTGCTTATACTGTCAACTTTTCCTCCATTTGCAAGTAATATTTGGCTTTATTTGGTGACCATCCTGGCTTTCTGCATGTGTTCACTAAATAAAAATGCTTCTTGTGCTCATATGTATTCAAAATACACATTTCTTAATTCACTTGCAGTTTTAATTAAACTATATCAGTAGAATCAAAATGGCCAGTAAGTGACTTCAACAAAATGGAATGTAACTGGAAAGTGAGTCTAAAGTTTGTGTTTTCTTTTTTTGCCTAAAAGGCACATTTATAGATAAATGTAAGTGCTGCTTATTTGTCTTCTAGATAGCCATAAACATCTAGCAAATAATAAGATTCTCCATTAGCACTTACGATCTCCAAGACATTCTAGGATCACCCACGGGTGTTGATGGAAATGGAGGTTGACATAAGCATTTATTTATGCCCTAAACCTGATCCCACCTCCCTGATGCCAGCAAATGTCTGCAATCAGAGCAGGGTTGGGATGCAGGAAGGGGTGTGCCACTTTATTATGTTTATTTGGGGTCCAGCACATCCCTTGCCTTGCTTTGAGTGGGGGCAGATGACTTCCAGCCATCTGCCAGACTTAGATTATCCTGGTTCTCTGCAGGGTTAATGCAAGGTCCATAGGCACTAACAGTGTCTAAACTCTGCACTGAAATCTTTTCACAACACATGATCTTTGGAATTCCAATAGTAACTCAAGCTGGAGACAGTAAGAGTTCTGGCTGTGTTAAAATCTTGAAAATTGGTTCTTTTATGAAGTTAATTCACCTATGGTCATGCTTGGAAATAGCAATGATTGAGGGAAATATTTTTTTTTTTAAGGCAAAAAATAAAAACAACATGTTAAATGTAGGTGTTTTTTTTCTTGCTATGCTTCTGTATATCTGGGAGGAAATACCCCAGGTTCTTTTAAATATTGAACAGTTATAGATCTCTCTTAATCCAATGTTAAAATATTAATCCAAATTTAAAATATGAATTCAAAACTCCTAAGAATCACGTAACCTCCAAGAAATAGGAAATGTAGGACTTGAGAGCCCCGTGTTTTTTCCTCTTTTAACAGTGCATTCAGAGGAAGGCTGTGCTCAGTATTGCTTCTCAGCAGCCACTGCAGAGAGCCTCCAGAGAGAAATAGGGGTGGTTCAGGGCTACCTGTAGACTTGGCTTAGGAACCTGGGACGTGAGCTGTCCCCGGGCAGCTGCAGGTCTGCAGCACAGGCACTGCAGCATTCCCAAGCGAGGGTTCATCCATGGGACTGTCATGGGCAAGCAGTGCTGAGGACTGCCTGCTTGCAGGCAGGTTATCTTATTTGTGTATTCTGAATAAAAGGATCCATGTGACTAATTTAACTCACGCTGCGGAATTTCTGGGTGGATAGTTTGGGCAAACTGAATCTTGTTTCAAAGCTGCAGGCTTTTGCTGTGCCTGGCAGGCCTTTCTAACACACAGGGCGTGGGGGGTTCTGTATTGGCTCAGCAATAACATGAACACGCAAACCAGTTTTGCCTTCAGCTCGTCAGTCTCAGTTCTAATCTATTTCATCCTCTGTCTTTAGTGTTCAATATATTTTGACTTGACTGTGCCTTGCTTGTGCCCTGAAATAGTGGACTGGTGGCAGGAGGAGTGAACCATTCAAAACCAAATATGGCTGTAGAACTATAGTATATAGTATTTGGTGGGTTTGGGGTTTCTTGCTTGCCCAGTATCTTTTTGAACCCTTCCGAACTCCTGGGCCTTTTGAATGATATCTCTTGAGTTTTACCTTCAAGGATAACAGGTTTATTTTGGATATTAATATTCAGTATATCATGTCTAGATTATTATTTATGGAAAAACACATTTAAAGCTTCGATCATACCAGTTTCTCTAAGCTGCCAAATAAGAGATCATGTAAAGAAGAATTAGTAAGCTAAAAATACTGGGATTGTATCTTTTAACTTGGTTCTGTGCTCTGCAGAGCACATTGCTGTTGCCATATTGTCTCGACTGGGTCTCGTGAAGGTGTCCGTGCTCGTGTTTGCAAGAGGGAGCTGCTTGTCACAGCTTTGTCAGGTGTAACTGTGATACATTTTCAGCTGAAAATGGAAAAAATGCAATGCTGCTTTTGTACTGGGGAGTGTTAGCACGTGTCAGAGCCTGTACTGCAAATGCCATTTGCTTGGTGTCAGGAGCTGGGGTTTGCATGTTGATGGTTGTTTTTAACTTTTTTTTCAAAATGTGACTCTTGTCTGCATGCTGACGAATTCGGTATTGTGATCTTTTTTCATGTGAAACGTTGCCCTAATATTTATTGTCCTTATTGTAGGCAGGCAGTGTGACACCTAAATCACCCTCCACTGACATCTTTGATATGGTTCCCTTTTCTCCCATATCCCCTCAGTCATCAACACCTACTCGCAATGGTACACAGCCTCCTCCAGTACCCAGTAGATCTACAGAGATCAGTAAGTTTTGTAACAAATGACCTACTTTTTTGCTTACGTTATTTTTTTTAATAAAGCATCTTTAAAGTTTTACGTAAAGTTTTGTATGAAAAGCCAAATACAGTTTTTGTAAATCACATTCACTAATTCCGTTTCATCTTTATACCATCTTCCCAAAGTCCTTGATGTTGCTGCCAAGCTGCATTATAAACGAACTTACTGTGAAACTGTGACATAGACACTTGGAACGAGCTGGGTTGGGGATTTTAACTTGGCTTTTCTTTTACAGTCTCTCTTCTGTACTTGACGGAATGCTTTTATTCCTGTTAGTTCTTTCCTTGTCAAGCTGTGGTTCTAGCACCTAGAGCCTGCATTTCTGGGAAGGCAGCAGGTGGAGTAAGTATGGTGATGGTGATGCTCAAGGGAGAGCTGAAGAAACCCCTCAAGGAGGCTTGGAATGCTGTTCTCAATACCACTGTTCATATCATGGACAGCGTTGTTTAGCTATAGTTGATGAACCTCTCCAGATCTGTCAACCACTCCTAAAAGGTCTTCAAAAGGTTATTAGCAACAGCAATTTTATTCTGCAAAGGCTTGAAAACATCTAGGATAAGGTTCTCGACTTCACTGGAAATCTTTCTGGAGTCCAGAAAGTCTTTCTAAAAGCTTTGGAAATCCCTTGAGGGAGGAGGAGAGTGGGGCATGCACAAGTGATGTTAGAGGTTGTGGAAATACCCGTCTATCTTCTGTTCCTGATGCCTATTTTAGAGTGGATAAGGGACATTAATGTTACTGCCTACCACCATATGGAACATACTTGAGGGGATTGTGCTGTTTTGGGGCATGCCTCAAGGATATAGAATTTTCAGCTGTGAATGGGACCTGTGCAGAAAAATGAAAATGCCTTTTATAACTTAAGTCAGTGAATGTCTTCCCTCCTCAAGCCCATATCTGATGCACTGTTTGGCTCCATTGCTCAGAATATCTGTCACCTTCTAAAGAGAAAATAAATGTTGAGACTCTTAATTCAATAGAGAATCCTGATTTTTAAAGAGTATATTTAAAATAATTAATGAATTTCTGTGGGATTTTCAAAAAGCATACTAACAGAATTTTATTTCTATCAAATATAATCAGTATTAACTATTTTCATTTAATATAAAAGAATATTAGAATATTCTAATAGAATATTAGAATAGAACTACTCTATTGAGAAAATTTTATGACTTTGTAGTAAATAATTGAAAGATTGCTTCTCTGAAACTACAGCCAATGCCATAAAATAGATCTAAATGTGCATATGCAGCTTTGAGAACTTGAGTTTAATTATAGGTAAAGATTTTAATTTTTACCTACTGTCCATTTCCAATTCCAGTTCCACTGAAATTGTGGCTCAGTTACATAGAAATCTTGTGGTAGTCAGCTCAGTCTTGAGGGATCTTGAAAATTCCAGCTATATGGGATTTGTAATTTTTTAGCCAGTGGGTTTTAAAAGACTACAAAAAAAAAAAAAGAAAGAGAAAAAAAAAAGAGTTGCTTATTAGCAGTGATATCTATTGCTTAAAGTAGTTATTGCTTCTGCATTTCACTGATTTGCCTTCAGTTGAGAAGATGCAGTTCAGAGATGCCACTTCAGGGAGAGATTACAAAGCCCATCATGGTCTTTATACTTTTGATCCCTGCTCTTTCAGTCTCTGTCATAGCACTTTCTATGCTGAAAATTACTGTGTTCATAGTTATTAATGCTTTTTGTCATATTTCAGAGTGTCATTGAAACAGGAGAGGAATATTTTATCATCAAACAAAGGCTTTACTGTCCCAGATGAGAAAGTTCAGCTCCCATA
>WAAG01081041.1:0-17743 GCA_013390105.1 Tichodroma muraria
TAATTCATCTTAATTGAAGGAAGTGTGACTCTGGAATGGAACTTAACAATTAGTCTGAAGAGTGTAGGACACACAGTGTTGGGACAATACAGTGCTGTCTATGACAGCTACAATTATACCTGAATGTGTCTGAAGTTATGTTCATAAATCCATATTTAAACAACTAAGTGGTCTGATTTTCAAAAATGCTTCTGACCCAGCTTCCCCAGCTGACTTCAATAAAATGCGTGCATGTTCACTTCAAGAATGAAGTCACATATTTAGATGCTTAAATCTAAGCATCTAAGACTTGAAAATGCTGCCAATAATAATTCTCATGGCTTTGCCATGGGGATAACACACCAAGTGGACTTTAGATACAGGTGTTTCTACAGGAGAATAAGCAATGTGATCAGAGGGACCTGATGTAACTCCTTTTTTTTTGGTTCCTTCTGAAACAGTTAGGAAATTGTATTTTTGAAACATCAGCATGGTCTTTCCTACATCTGAGCAAACAGCCCATAAGAAAGCAGAGAATTCTCTGACTCTCTGGCTCGTCCTTCTGATCAAACCAGTCTTAATACTTTGCATTGCACTAATAACATGTAACAACAGAAAGTGTTTCCTCAAACTATTTTCTGATCATCATGTTTGAAGGAAATTCTCCTTTAAAAAAACCCCTCATCTGTAGATATTCATAACTAATCTGCAGCTTCAGGTAAGAATAGGAGGCTTACCGTTGTTAAACAGGACACACATTTTATTAAAACTCCGTGGACTTCAATATACACTTCTGGGGAATGGCTAAATGGTTCTTTTGGAAATAATTCTGCTGTAAACCTAATCTTGGAGCCACACTTGTGCTGAGAAACTTAAATTTACTCTGTGAATTCTAGTAGCAGCTATACAGATCTGATTGCTGTGGCACAATTTACAACCAAAAGAATACAGTTTTTTAATTGAAGATAAAATAGAAGCGTCTTAATAATATTTGAATGCTAGTTCTCTATATGTAAAATAATCTGCTCATTTCTGTGAGTCAGGTGACCTTAAGGATAATATAAAATGGAAAGCATTGTGCTACAATGCTAGGTTAAAAATGTGATGTGCTTAAGCAGAAGGCACCTGGCAGAATTTGCCAAAGACTGACCAACTTCCCACCACACTCTTCATGTTTGAAGCTAACCTCAGTGAAAAAAAATTAGCAGGATTGTATAGACCAATCTGGCCTCTGATTTTGTTGAAATTAGAAAACTTTTTAGTTTTATTATGAAAAAAACTCTTCCAGGAAAAATAACAAACATTTCTAATTTTGTACTGAGAGAATTATTCCACTGGAAAAAATTATGTGAAGCCTAAGCACAGGTATCCAACAACAGCTGCAATCAAGCTTACCGCAGAAAGCACTTAAACTAAGAGGCTAGTGTCTGCAAAACTCATGTTTCTTTGATTCCCTCTTGGGAGAATGATGCTGGTGAGAAGCAAGCCAGCATTCTCCTTACTCCTTACTTACTCTGCTTTCTTTTTACGTCCTCTTTTCCATGCTCTGTTTTCAGATCAAATCCCCAGACATCACAGAGATGGATGGGTCTGCTGGGGCGTGCAAACACAACTACCCTGGTAGGGCAGCGATCACAGTCACAGTACCACCACAGGGTAGATCTACTCCTTTTACAGATGCACTGGACACCTGGTAGGCAGTGCTACCAGACAATTTGCCCAAGGCAATATGTAATCTCAGTGGCAAACTGGATGCTGGGTGTGAGAGCTCCTGCCACTTGACCTTGTTCTCAAATCCTTGGCTGGACAACTTCTCTCAGTGTAAGCAATATATCTTAAGTGAAAAGGAAAACAATATGCAAAACAGCCATGAAGGTACTGAGTTATATTAAAAAGGCAGCTATGAAAATAATATTTTTGAAATCAAAGCACCCAAATGAGAATTGAAAGAATAATCACATTTGTATTTTAAGCATTTTCAGTTGCCAGGAGGGCATTAGTCCTCCTGAGCTGTAGCAGCAGGAAGTTTCTAAGTTCTGCATGTGGAGCCAAACAGCCAGGCAGTCTGGGATGATCCTTGCGGCAGGGAAAGTAACATCTTCTGTAGCAGGAAAATGAATGTTAGAGAAACCCTTTTGTATAATTCCTACCAATGATTGCTTTCCGAGTCTCTGCAAAATACACGCTTACATGACTTTGGAAAATATTCTTTAAAGTTATTTTTTTTTCACACATTCCTGATGCCAAGTCTTTGGTCCAATGACTTGTCACATGTTTGTCTGCTTTAGACTTTCGTCATTCAAGACTGACAGTTTTTGTTCATTTTAGCATTGGTGTAATTCCAATTACTGGTACTACATCAGCAGTCATGCACACTGACAAATCAGCCCAATGGAGCATGTAAGAGAAACTTAACCATGATGGAGTACGAGCACGATTTATTACCCAAAATCACAATAAATCAACATGCTGATGATCGGAGTTGTAACTTCTATATTGTAATTATAATTCCACTACCCTCTCAACATTAAGCCTGTAATGCATACCACTCCTATGGATGTAAGCTGAATGGAGATTTTCCTCCAAGGACTGCTACCAATCTAAAGAGATTTTTTAGATATGAGGCACACTACCATTAGACTTTTATACAGCACATCATTAACTTTAACATGCTGTCCCAATTGTAGTGGATAACCTGTTCAGCAACTCGGAGAACCAGTTGTAAGTCTTATCATGAAGAAAAAGAATGAGAAGTCCTATAGTATTACAGATTATAGGACATAATTGGCAAAACATTCAAGTGTCCTCCTGAAAAAAATCTGAGTGCCCAGCTAAGAACTTACAACGAAGGAAAATATTTGTTTCCCATTTGGGTTTGTTTCTTGTTAGGATTTGTCCTTTTCAAGAATTTTTCGATAATGACTTAAACATTAAACATAGAGCACTTGATCCTGGTGTCTTTTGGAAACAGGGCTAATAGGTAGTTGTGGCAAAAGGGAAAATAACTCTGAGTTAGGTGACAGAAGAGCAGACATGCTATACTAAAAATTCTTTACTCTGGCCAACTAGCAAGAATAGGCATTTCGCAAAGTAGTTAACAAAATTATGTGAACTGCCAAAAGAAATGTGTGAATTAAACAGAAAGCAATATGGCATCCAAATAAATGAAAGTACATGTAATGTAATTGCACTAGACACAGAGACAATCTCTCCTGATGTTCTTTTTCCTGACAGAACTTCAACACAGTGCCATCTCTGCTTCAGATATTCTCTGAATTGCAGATAGCTAGAAAACATGACTATGCTGACATGTATTAGTCTGAAGCTGACCTCTTCTGATGCTCTTATCCAGGCATCTGTTTCTAGCCACTTTTTGGTTGCAGGATACTGGAGCAGGTAGAGTTCAACTCAATTTGATCTGATACAGCCATTCACTTTTCCATATACAATTAGCCCCAAAATGCAAAATGTCGAGACAGAGGTAATTTAAAAATGACCTCCTTCAAGATAGAAAAGAAGGCTGTGGCTGTTCAAATGACTCTAAATAAAAATGACACAGTTTGTTATAGCAACAACTATTTTGCATTGAATGCCTTACTTATCCCTATTTTTAAAGGATGCATTGGGGACAGCTTCAATTTAGCAGTGAAGAAAGGATGTTTTGGACATTGTCAGTAAGAGCTGTTTAAAGCCTTCACAGGTCTTCCTCTCATAAACATTTTGAAACCTTCTGCTGGTACTCCACTGGACCTCCAGGCTTCCCATATTAATGAAGATTCTGTCTACTTCTCCACAGCCAAGAGAAAAACCCAAGGCACTCTGAAGTTAACCATCTGCCCTCTTGGAAGCAGAATAAAAACCAGAGACCAAATCATAACTGATTATTTACACAAGGAGATCATGGCTTCGTAAGTAAGTCCTAATTGCTGGTATTACAGATTTGGTGCATTATCTCTAAATGTGGAGAGCCTAACAGCCTGCAGAACAGCTACTTGATCTCAAGTTGGAGTTGACAAGAGGTTTTCAGTGGCAGAGATGTAACCGTGTGGGACTTGCTCATGCAACACAAACAGGTTCCCTAATAATAGGTGCTGCTACAAATACGATGTACTAAGGTTGGTGTTTCTTTAAAAACTCATAATCCAGAGCTCTGCTCCCTCTGACTACAGCAGCAGAACTGTGGCTGACTGGAGGGAGAGCAGAGTGCTTCCCCAAAATGCACCCCAAAGGAATTGCCCCGGTGGTTTGGCACTCTCAGACAATGGTGTCAGCGCCCTCGCAGGGCCAGCCTGGCTTTCTGCTCCGTGCAAAGGCTGGAGCCCACAGTCTCAAATCCTGATCCTGGCTCAGCTGATAGCACTTGGGGCAATCCTTTGCAGGCAGTTTACACTCAGTATCTCAGTTATTCCATCTGCAAAATGGAGATGAAGACTCCATCTGTGGAATGCTCAGAGACCTACTCAGAAAAAATGCCAAATAAGAACTAGATTTTATTACTACAAATAATAGTATCTCCAGGTCTATAGGGATGCCATATTACAGAGCCTCTTTCTTTCCAGATTGATACAACTTTATTAGTTCTTTCACTGTTTTCTTTAAGGATACTTTTGGCAAACCTCTCAGGAATTAAAACTTTCCAGGTCCGGTGCTATATTGATAACATAATGCAAAAGCCTGAAGAAATAGTTTTCNAAAATTATGGCACTTGGGCCTCTGAAAACACTCAGGGACCTTGAATATTCAGGCTCTATGTTAAAAAAAGAATTAACCATTGATCCTACACCTCCCCACACCCACCCCCTGTTGCTAAAAATATATGTGATTGAGTGATAAAAGAAGATCATATCTGCTGTTCCAGAAAGAGAGAGTTTTGTGCCTGTGCTACAGCAAGACTGTCCATAACAGGTCATTGCCAGGCAAAAGACACAATTTTAAACTAATTGTCTGAGTTCACAATGAAAAAGTCTTTAACAGGGAGAAGTGAGATAACGTAATTTGAGAAAGACAAGCTCATTTCTAAGGACAGAAGAGAGGCTGACTGAGACAGCACAGTTGGGTTTCTGTTTTATTTTAGGGCCTGACCTCTGTTTAAGTATTTGAAGCAACTATAATGGTACATGTTCAAAACAGCAAAGAGCCAGGTGCTGCAACAGGCACTAAATTGTTAATGTCATGAATGATCAATAATCTCTTTAAATTCAATATCTGCCTGTGAAATTCTCATGCCATGGTTATATGCACTGATGGGTGCACTAAAGAGTTATGAAGAACAAGGTAGGGCTTCTCAGCTTCAAAAAGTCCAGCTGAATGTAATTTTAAGACCCTTACATTGCTTACATTTATGTCCCTTACATTACTTACGTGTATCCTTATGGCAATAATAGGAATTTGAATCTCTAATACTTATCATACTGGGTTTATCCAAGAAAAGCTCTAATAGGGATTTCAGTTCAGAGTCAGAGGAGGAAAGGGACTGTTGTAACAAAGAATTATGCTGAGATTGTTAAACTTCAGTGAATTTGCATCTTAGTGTCTTCTGTATGGTCAGTTTTGAACAATCCCTATGCTTTAATCCTGACCACATCCCTCAGCCTCTTTCCTCCTCTCCGACCCCTCAGATCTCTTTTCTTTTAAAGAGCTATGGAATATGCAGCATTAGCTATTCTTAGGACAGCAGCACAGTCTCTGCATGTTATGTCTCTTGGTACTGCATGGAGAAGCACTGTAGGCACCTGGAAGTCTTTTGCTTGAATTTTGTCATCCCTTGAAAAAAACAAGAAGGTCTTAGAAAAAAAACAAGTCTTAGATATTATCAAATATTCTCACTAGAAACAGACATTGCTGTGGTTACTGAAAGCACTACTTTCAAATATTAAAAAAACCACAACAACCATGTAAATACAAAGGACAAAATGAGTAAAAAATAAAACAGAGCATACATCTTATGGGAAAATCCTCCTGTAATAATACTTTTGACTCTAGATAACTTGCATTTTGCAAAAAAAAAATGCTCAAGGAAACAAAAATAGCTCCTCAATAAGAATTTAATTAGTATTTTCATATTATAGTTTCACAAATAAAATAGATGTCAATTACTAGGATGCTTATGTCTGCCTCACAGAGGTTAGATGGAAAGGAGGGAAGCATCTTTTTAGGATCCTTTAAAAACAGCAGCAACTTTTTACTTGATGTTTAGCTATTAGGTATGGAAATCACACAGCTGAAGAAATGGCTTGTTAGAACAAGGTGGTGAAATTGAACAGGTACAGACAAAAGAAAGAGGGAAAAAAAATGGCTATCCAAAACCATGTTTGAATGGAATTGCCTACTTTGATGTACTTTTAAAGGGAACCCCTTTTTAGAATCTGTATTTTCTGAAAATTAGGTTAATTTAGGGTATCTAATGATACTATCCCTCCTCCCAAACTGAGAGATGCAGCACCAGCAGAGGTTTACAGTTCTGATACATCTCTATGACATCATGCCTTCAATTTTGTGGGGTTTTATTTTGTGAACAGATGCCAGACAGAACAAAAAAAACCCCACAACCCTTTTACCCACTGAGAGGAAGCCATTTTGCTATCAGTCAGCCCAAAGGACAAGCAGAGAAGCCAGTGCAAACAGGGCAGGACAGAGCCTACAGGCAGGCTAAACTGAAAATTTGTGTTCCTAAGATGTGCCCAAATAAAAAAAATAAATAAAAAAAATCATTATTGCTTCAACTTTGGAGACACAAACTGTAATATATTGGAAACACTGACCAATTCATGAGCATTGCTTTTCTAATAACTGCGAGATGAAAAATCCAACCAACTCTCTATAAAATTATTAAGATCATTCCTTGCTGGAATAGCAGATGCCAAAGAAAAACAGTCAGAAAGGTTGACTTCCAGAAAGACTAGCAAAACGATATCATATTTAGAAGCTGGTCTCTGTTAAAAAGTTGGAAATAAAAGTACTGTTTTGAACTGAGTACAACTTTTCCCAAGCTTTTGACAGACATGACTGGCTTGTTATTGCAGCTCAGCTATTATTTAGAGGCTTATCAAAAGCTGTTTTATCTAACAGGTTCTATCTAATAGGTTCTACAGACACGTTTCGTGATAAACAGGAGCAGGTATGGAAGGGGCTCTAACTGATGGACGCTGAGGTCAGTGTCCCGCAGCTCCGACTGTGGTAACATCTCCCGGGGCGTGGGCTGAATGCTCATCTGTCTGCAGGACTGCCTGCATGCCTGCCTGCCTGCAGACAGCAGAGATGTGGATGGAGATCACTGCCAGAGACTGATGAATTCTCAGTTAACACGGGGCCCTTAATTTTTCCTGACATAGTGAAGGGAGAGCTCTGCTGGCATGCTGACCTCCCTCTCTGGTGATTCAGACTCACATATTCATACCGGTGGGCAAACCTCCCATGCTTCTGTTTTGAGTTTAGGGACCCATCAGACTACTTTGAATTGGTGAACTTTTTATTCCTGCAATTTAAACACGTTTGTTTGCTTTTCCCTGAAGGGAGGTTCAATGTGAAATAGAACATGTTCTTTTTCTAGCTAATCAGAAACATATTCCTGGTGGTGTTGAGTGAAGAACATACCCAAAGGTAAGCAGGTACAAGCGGTCCTTTTGTGCACAGACACAGAGACGCACTCTCAGCAGGTCTCCTTTGGGCTGGAGTCAGATGGAGTGGAGATTAGCAAGAGGAAAGGGAATGAGACTTTGGATAGCTCTCAGTTTATCATGTGGACTCTGAGTAGGAGAGCTATATAGGGTACCTACATTGGGGAATTACCATTTCCTTGTCATCTCCCTCCTCCTTCTCCCCCCCTCACTGAGTTTGATTCTCTTCTCCCTTTCTCTACTTGTTTGCTTCATTCACGTGCTTGAAGTATTTCTCATTTGGTCCCATGTCCATCAGATGGCCTTTGAACACATGATGTGAGTTAAAAGATGCATGAAAATCTCTGCATAGTTTGATTTCATACAGTTGCATGGTATGTAGGTAGCATCTATTAATATTTTAAACATGGTGAAAGGACTATGCTGGCTTCATTGCATACAGAGCATTTTACCACACTTATCTTCTGTTTTTCCAATGAGATATATGAACCCAGTGATTTTAACAACCTGTCTTAAAGGGTCATTTCTTAGACCCCGAAGTTCACTTCGAGGGGCTATTCCCCAGAGAGTCACTAATCCTGAAAGAACCCTGATGGGGACAGCGGATGATAAAGTCCTACAGCTGTACTGTAATACAAATTCAGGAAAGGAAAGTTAAATGCACTTCTGTCCTGTTTTTGCAGAGGTACCTCATCACAGAGCAAGGGGAAACTAACCTAAATTCTTCTTGGCTCCCATACATGCAGGCTTTGAAGGCGATGCTTAGTTCCACATGCCCAGTAATCAAAAAGATGGCAAGACTTCAGAGGAGCAAAAAATGGCTGGGAAGAGCAATACCCAGAGGAAAATGAAGGTGATAACATATAAACTGCTAAAAGAATGAGAAATATTTAAACACAGAGTGAGATGGGTATATTAACATAATATGTGAGATAGAATCAACAGGAAAGGATAAGACAAGAAAACAGATTGGTATTAGGGAAAATTTAATTAGATTGAATTCTGTTTGTTGTTTAATAAGGAGATGGGCAAATCCAGTGGTAGAAACCCAGATAGATTCGAAATGAGACAAGGAAAAGCACCATCAGCATGCAGAAGGGAAGATTCTTCCACTGCTGGGAGCTGGAATGAACCATTCATTAGAATGTTCATCTGTTATATTTTAATCGGCAAAGTGACAGCAAAAAAGCAGTGGAAGGTGGAGGCTGATGCTTTAACCAAAAAGGAAAAAGAGTTAGACCAATTAGCTAGGAAAAGACAGTGGGGACGTCCCTGACACAAACGCCAATGAAGTCAGTCTATGACAACTCAATGAAATATCTTCTGTGTTATTCAGAGGGAAATTTTTACTATTAGAATTTTATTGCTATCCTTTAAAGTTTAGATTTTATAAGCCTTAGTATGCTAGAACTTTCTTCACAAACTATTGACAAAAGAGCAGAATTTTCTGAGAATCTGAGAACGATTTAGGTTGGAAAGAACCTCTGGAGGTCATCTAGCACAAGTCCCTACTAAAAGCAGATCCTTCTTTGAAGCTAGAGCAGGTTGCTCAGGATAATATCCAGCCAAATCTAGAATATTTCAAAGGATGAAAATTTTAATATTTGTTTGAGCCTCTTGTTCCAGTGTTTCATCTTTGCTGTGAGTTTCTTTTTCTGGAATCAAATCAGATTTTCCCTTGCTATCTCTATTCTCTTGTGCCATTAAATTGTCCCTTAAAACGACACCATAACTATAAGATAAATAAAATGAAAGTTACAACACAATAAGGACAGATTAAGGCACATTTTAAGATTAGCAAGCCTTTACAAGAATTTGAATTCTTCAGAAATCCCTCAGCCATTCTAGAAACGTTTTTCTAGAATGAAAACTTTTTTCTGTCTGCCTGTAGATCTGTAATCATCTGCGACAAGTTTCTTTTAATGGCTTTCTCTGACACCAATTCAATAGTAGCAAATTTAAAGCCCAAGTAACAGACCAGTAAACAGATCTTTGAACAACACTGATCTAGTAATGCATGCCTAAACATTAATTGAAAATAAATGCAGAAAAAAATGGTGTATTTAACATTACTGTGAGGGCAGAACAATGTGGCATGGTGACATACAGGTAGCAAACCTCACCAATGTAAGTTAAATTGATATATAAAAAAAATATAATGACACAGAAAGCAGGCACTAAACAGTGGTAATGATTATGAAATGTCCTATTCAGACAAGTCCTATTTCTTGGCAGGCTGGTCTTGGTTAAATTGGTCTGTGGACAACCTAAACAACAAGAAGCACCCAGACAAATGTCAATATTTGAAGTGAGGGAACAACAGGCATTTTGGATAGCAAGCACATTTTCTTTGGATCACCC
Source organism: Tichodroma muraria (assembly GCA_013390105.1). Classification (NCBI taxonomy): domain Eukaryota; kingdom Metazoa; phylum Chordata; class Aves; order Passeriformes; family Sittidae; genus Tichodroma; species Tichodroma muraria. The sequence goes on from WAAG01081041.1 coordinate 9,957, forward strand.
ACCTTTTCAGCTTCATGTTGTTGAAATTTCAACAATGTATACTTTAAGAGAATATGTACATGTCAGACTAGGAGCACAGGTCTGTCAGAAGGATCATCCAGCAGTTTAGAATAAGTTGCAAGTCTTTTCTACAGCCTAAAAACAGAGACATCCCAAACCAGACTCTTCCTTTTTTTTCTGTTTTTTTTCTTTTGTTTTTTGTTAACACCTCTTTTGTGGTTGTTCTGCCAAGTTTGTATTGAAATACTGTGTTTGTTCTATGTGAGCTATAATGCAAAAGGTTTTGAACACATTGATGTAGCCTTACTCTGGCTAAGAATGCATCAAATTGTACATTTGCCTCCAGTAACCCATGCCTGTGCCTCAGAACTTTTCAGGGCCATCACTCAAATGCTACTGATAATTTTCTCCAGCTAGGTTTGCAGGGAGACAGCCCAAGGAGCTCAGGCAGATAAGTGTCTCAGGGATGTTTACAGGGGTGCTCACAGGAAGAGACATGGGGTAAACATACGGAGATGGTACTGAAAAAGTCTTTGTCATTTTACTAAGGGATAAAGGAACATTCATGCTTGTCACTCAGTGACTTTCCCCACATTCAGTGACTGAATTCAGATTCTGTTCGTATCAGTCTGGGGATTTAATAAATCTGTCACTGCCTAATGACTCTGCATGCAGTCAAACACAGATATTGTGCTATATAGAGTCCACCATAAAGTTTTATGCTGGTTATTATTACCACTGTGTCTGTCAGTTTGAACACCTGCTGTTTGGGGAAGCAACTGCCAGTTCTGACATCTGAATGCAATCCGGAAAATTATAACCACGCATCACTCAAAACATCCTTTTCAAAGGCACAGTCCAAGCATCATAATTTCCTTGGTTGGTTGCCTGGTAGTATCATTTGTACTAAGATCTCGGAGATAAGTAGAAAAAGTTTCCAGATGTACAGCCATATATCCTAACTCTCAGACCACAAGAAGAACCATTACTACTAAGGGGAGAAATTCTTTTTTTTAAGCTGTGAAATTAATATAAAGGTAGGAAAAACAATGTCCCACTTTATAGGGAGTTTGTCCATATGTTGGGTAGAACAAAGCAGAGAACTGTCTTGATTGTCTTTGTATTGAGCAACCAGTTAAAATTTTGAATGAAAATTCACAAAACCGATTTTGCAATATTTTCTCAGGTTTGTGTGCGTGTATGTGTATGTGGGGGGCGAAGCCAAGAAAATTCTCATTTAAAAAAATTCAACATGTATTGGATTTTTTAAAAAGTTTTCTTTCTCTCTAAGAACACACGGACAACACACTGCTTTTACTAGACCTTTGGATCAATACCTAAATAAGTACAGTTAAGTGATGTAATCCATCTTGACATTAAAAGCGAGTCCCGTGGATTGTTACCCTTGGGAAGGGTAACAAGAAAGGATTCAGCACCCATTTTAAATGTGGGTGCTCCTCCATCATGTGACATGGCAACTGAGGAAAATAACTTTCTCTTTCAAACCAGTAGAGCAGTATTTGACCCGTAAATTTTCCTACTCTGTCTAAAAAACAGCCCTCTGTCCTAAAGCCACCCCTGTGCTTCTGCTAATGTAAATAATGGAGATAGCTTTGTCTAGATAGCTTTTAGGAGATAACTATCTCTTGTCTGAGATAGTACAGACAAGAGGTTTAGACGGTTAAAGGATCTTGAGCAACAAGGAAGAACCTTCTTATTTGTAGTCATAAAAGTAAAAAGCTCATGTTGTTAATCCTGCTTTGGTCGAAACTTGAAAATATTTTCATGCTGGTTTTAAGGCCTCATTGCTACAAGCTGTTGTAGTTCTGCCCAACTTGTTAAAAACAGACTTAACTGTGGTTGTTAAAATATTTGTAAAATCTTAGAGCAAAATAAATTTGCATGGATGAAGAGCAGGAGGAAAGCTATTAGTGATTCAAATTACAGGTCTCCAGTCCCAAAGTCACTACTGAATAAACAACTTGGTGAACATCACAGCTACATGGGCTGCTGAAAATCCTCTCTTTTCACAAGCACCTACAGCAGAGCAATCTACTAAATGAGGAGTTTGCTTCTCTCCCTTCACTTCTTGATAATATATACATTCAAATAAGTCTCAAGCTCATAAACTTTGGTACTATTGGTCACCACAACCATATAAGATGAGGATGAACTGAAGAAAAAGATGGACAAATGAAGGTTTGTTTACTGAATCCCTGGTATGGATCTGGGTACTTCAATTACACTGGCATTGAGTTAAATTACCTTAAGTGAATTGAATCAGCTAAGTAGAAACTCAGCAACCTAACTTGGGTGACTAATCTAGAGTCTTCTGCTTCCTAGGCAAACTGAACATTGATGTCATTCTTCTGAAATTAATGGCCTCAATTATTTGGGGTGGCTGCTGGCCCAGTGATTCAGCTGGATTTCATCTGAAATGTCTGTGAAAATGAAGCTTTCAAAAAGCATTTATTTTAAGATAGACATCATTATGTCACCTAGTAAAATTAAAAAATAGCACCCACACATCTCTGCAAGAAATAACAATGAGATCTTCCTTTCAAGCCATCTCATTGCAAGGAAAACTTCCTGCCAGGAAAGGCAGGAAATATTTTACCAAAAAGACATATCTTATGCTGAAGTCTGAGAGCTTCTTTCCAAGTGGAATTAATTCCACTGCTCGAATATTTCAGCTACTCAAGAGTGAATATGTAAGCTAAATCATCAGGAGTGAGCAAAGGCAATTTAACATGTACTGTAATAAGTAATAATCAACAACCACCATGAAAAATTCAATTCAGAAGGTTTTAATTTGATCTATAATGTTTCTCAGCTGCCCAATACATTGAAATCTCTCCAGCATTTCATGGAAGAATATTTTCTCTTGTCCATATTGAATAAAGTTCTCAACAGTTAAAAAAAAAATCTCTTTCTGAAAATATTCTGCCTGAAGGATTTTTAAAGCTTTTTTACACAAGTCATGGATTTCACTGGAGAGCTCACAGCAACTATTTTTCAATCCCTCAACCCAGAGAATTTCAAATGTTTTATTCTTTCACTGAGACTAGGAGGACACAGGTTCAGCAAATTGATTTCATTATATTTTTCAACCATTGCAGAAAAAATTATTAAAATTCCAGGACAGGTTAAATGTTCATTCTCAAATATATGAGAAAAAAGATAATAAAATACCTCAGGGTAAACATTTACACATTGTCTGCTTGGGCTGGAGCACACGGACATTTGAGTTCTTTGGATTTCTGGTGGAGTCTTAAGCTACAGCAAAGCATTTGGCTGAACTGCCAATGGCACCAGTTTACCCAGGAGGCTGCAGGCATCCTTCCATCATCTCAAGATTCAGGTTGTCTCAACAAACATAAAAAATGTAGAAAATAAGCTGAAGAATGCAGCAGAGAATGAAGCTGGCCTTTGTGCTAGCTGGATGCCAACGCAGCATATTTCCCATCGCACCTACTACTCAGACTGTGCAACATGCATTTTCTGTGAAATGCATGTTCATCTGCTGAACAATTCAGCCTGAAACATTTGGATCAGGAAGTTATAATGGCTATCAGAAAGGTTGAACTCCTTCCTCATATTTTAGCTGAACTAACAGCAAAACAGTTTTAACAGCAGGGATTATTCATCTGAATCTCAGGCTATGAACTAAGTCAGCTTTTTTTTCATGAGAGGTAAACAACATCAGGGACTTAAAACGACATAAAGCTCATTGCTACTGAAAGTTAGTTCCAGAATTCCTAGCAACGTATGCAAAAATCCAATTCTGTTGTTCTAATGATGGAGGAGAAAAACAAAGCTAAAAATCCCTTTTCTGTCTGCAGCCTGGACTGGCAAAATTCAATTCTGCATTAGCAGTAGAGCTGTTCCTCTCTTCACCCTCCATCCCCTGGCCAGGTCTCGAGCTCTTTGTCCAGCTTTCAGAGACAATGCCAGGCCAGGAGACAGGAGAAGGAAAGAAATTCACTGTAAGAATTGGTGATATTCCCTCTATAATAGGGTGCTTACCAGGATCCTCCTGAAGGAAAAAGAGTCATGTGGGAACTGGATGTTGCTGGGAAGCAGATCTCCCTGAGGCTGTGCCTTCATTTGGGCTTCGTGCCCTGAGAAGTTCAAGGAAAAATGCTTGGGATATTGGTCTGCTTCTAATGCTGAACCAGACCTAGGCAGAGATGGGTGTGCAGCCCTGGGGTGTCTTATCTCAACAGGAGGTCAAGACTTTGCTGTTCATGTCATCATTTAGTTGCCATTACCAGCTTCCTTCACCAGTGTGGGATGTTCACTGTGCCCATTGGAACTGACCAGCTGGCCAACAGGGCCTGTGAGCTGGGTGCTCCTACGGGGGCTGCCTCCATGAGCCTCTGCACCAGGGGCTGCTGTGCATCACCTCAAAAATGCAAAAAGTGAATAAAGAAAAATTTCCTGGAAAAGTATATATTATATACTATATTATATACTTATTATATATTATGTAGACCCTATAAAATATAGGGCCTACATTGTCCAAAGCCCAATATTACCTTGCTGAAAGAAATTGAAACAAATGCACTTCCATGAGGCAGTTGAGCAAATGGGAGTTTTCATAGGCTGAATAGAGAGTCCTTTATGTTGCTCAAGAGCAACTGCAAGGAAATCCCAAGTGGATATAAGAGAATATAGACAAGGCAGAATTTACTGAGAGACACCTTAGTTCCAGGGCCTCTTTCAATAATACTAATACCTGCACATTAAACCATGGGTGGTTGGATACTTCATTTTCCTTTTAGGATCCTGAGGGATAATATACAAAGCCATCAAAATAGTGTGCGCCCTGGTGTCAATAGGAATCACATCCCTCTGTGGACAAGGTCTGATGCAGTAAAAGTGCCAATGGACACAGAGTGCTCCTTGGCTTAAACTCAATGGATCCTCCCCATGTCTATTTCTCCTCCTGGGTAACTACTTATTTTGACTAGAATAGCTCTCACTAGTAAAAATAGTTATAATTTCCTACTAATAGGTGTAGTGTGAAACAAAATCCCAATGTTTCACATTTTGGTCAAACATTTCAATTGCTTTTATCACACAATCAACGTGCTTGGCAACAAGCTGAATGTAGACTCAAAAGAACATTCAGCTACTAACCCTCCCCTGAAATTCTTATTTTTAGTGAGGTTTAAATATGCTATGTACTGACCAAATTCCTGTTTTGTATTCTTATATTCCCTCTGAATTTTCTCTTGCATATATTATTACTCTTTCTGTCCTCTCCTAACTTATTTTGAAATGTTATTGCTTGCCATTTTATAGCTGCTGTGTTTCACCTCAAAATTGGCTGCATGTCAGTTGAGGTCACTCTTTACATCTAGTCTATCAGTCTCTGAAGGACTATGGAAAAAAGTGTTAAAAGGAATAAAAATCACTGTTGTTGTTTTGGGTGAATAGAACTTTCAACATAAGGACATGCCATAAAGAAGACTGGGAGAAATCAGTTTAATGAAGACTATTCACCATTTCTACACACATTGAAAAGAATAGAAACATTCATTTTCTGAGAATGTGAGAATGTTTGCTGTCTCTGCACATCAGGCCCAGGAGATGCATGGCTGTAGCTAAGAAAAGTGCTGGTTACTAAGAAATAATTTGAGTCTTGAAAACCTGACATGCCTGGTGAATAAGCCATTAGATTTTTGCTGTGACTGTTTGAGTCTTCAGCAACTCAAATATATGCTACACAAAGCCCCTAAAGAACAGTGTCAGAGGTTAAAACATAGGAAAAAATCAGTCAAATTTAGTGCAGAAAAGCCAAGAAGACTTGGCAAAAGATCCCACACTTCTCACATCCCTCTGCTGCTAAAACATTCAGCCTGTGTTCTGCTTCCTGCAGCTTCCTTCAGACTGCAGCAAAGACCATTTTTAAAGAGCTGAGAATGTAGGCCTGAAAGGAGGCACCTGAAGAAAATTTAGATGCCACCAAGTTAGTTAGCAAATCAGTTGATAAATCCCAAACTGCCATTGGACAGCTGATCACCAACAGTAGGAACAGCAATGCCCTTTGCTTCACCAACTAATTTAAACTCCTGTCTGCTTTGGATCATATTTTCTGTTCAGAATCAACCCATGGTCTATGGGTCTATCCTTTTCCATCCTATTCTGCTGATAATTTGTTGACTGCCCCTCCTGAGGGCAGGGGACAGCTGCATCTCACCTCCTTGGCCAGGGAATTTCCTTTTTTCCAGCAGTGCATCTGCCAGCACTAGTGAGTCTGGGATCCATCACATGAGTATTTTAGTAGTCTGAAAGCTTGAACTTCAGTAGCTAAACCTAGGGAAGGCACATGAATTATCTGGCCTGGAATTATCACCCATCAAAATCCTTATTAATTATTAGGTAAGCCTGAACTAGCATGAATCCTGCCGTCCATTGTGCATTATATATGGATACAGCCATGAGAAACAACCCTAACTGTCCTCAGGTAATCAAATTATAGGGATCATCTCACTGCAAACATACAGACTGTTTCAGCACATACCAGTGATTCTGTTGCTAACAGCATCTTCTTTGCCAACATCTTTCAACCCAAAACTTCAGAAAAAGCTGACGAACTTTAATTCCTAGACTAAATTTTCCTTATAGGTGTCTGGTATTTTTTTGAAAATAGGAACTGATAGCTTAGTAAACAGTGCTCTTGTGGATTTGGGAGAGATGATCAAGTTTTATAAGCCAATAAAGAAGTAACAGCAGTCCTAGTATGTTTTACAGGATGTAGCACTAGGGTTTAAAACAAGCCATATGTAAATGTACAGCTTAAAGATCTTCACTTTTGGAGACCTGATGCCTTTCTGGATCTGTCTAAACTTTTTGGCCTGAAGAAAAGGGGAAGCTGCATGAGGCGTCCAACACACTCCAAGATTTGCCGTTCTGGATGTAGGGCACCCAAACTCAGGGGGTGTGAGGACATTGATTTTTCTAGTCTGGAGTATCAGACCAGATTTTTTCTAGAGTCTGGCAACATTATATTAATGAAAAAGCCTCAATGTTTTTCCTGTTAAAACTATATTACCTCACACTAAGTGTTCCCTGAACGGGAAGGGTAACCTTTTATTTAAGAATTAATTTGCCCATTCATGCCCCACCATTTCAATAAGAAGGCCCATAAGTTATTTACTGTTACGATCTTGAGCTGCTGCTCCTCTGTATTGCTCTAATTTCATAGGCAGGGAAATTTGATGTTAAAAGAGGAGAGTCATGAGAGCGTGAAAAGACATTTGTGGAGTCAGCAGTATAACTTTTGAGGCCACTGTAAATAAAACCACGTTTTATACACACACTGATCCCAAGTCATGATGCTTTGGGCTGGACGTATCTAGAACTTAATTCAGCCTTCTTTCAAGCCAAGAAACTGACAAAATATGGGAATTTTTCAAAGAAATGGGACATACATAGAAGTTTTACATAGAAGTTGTCCATGAGTCTGTCTTCCCATCTCAATCACTTGAGTTCTGTGAATTGATTTTAACTAAGTTTCAGAGAGAGGGAGGTAATGAAGTTACTTCAATTGGTGTCAAATCCTGATGAGTAAGAGTCTGAGAGAATGTGGGCNAACCTTGCTAAGGAGTACACCCATGTTCACTGGTAATATATATACCCAGCCCCAGACTGGCCACAGCAATGCTGTCTCTTTCCAAGGGAAATATCAAAGATAACATGGGCAGAGCTGAGCTTATTGTGAGGAATTTTACAATATGAAGACTGAAAATTCATAGAAATGCTGTTCATTAAATATTAAT
>WAAG01081053.1:2647-15796 GCA_013390105.1 Tichodroma muraria
AGTCATAGGGGAATTTAAGCTGTTGGGCAGTAATTGCAAAAATTGGAGTTGAGCCAGGATGCGAAGACTGGTGTACCTGACTTTTACAAACGGCTTTATGAAATCTTAATGATGAGAAAATGTCAAAGACTCAGGCTTTACTCCTTAGGCAGAATGTCATGTCTTGATGTATTCCAGGGGAACTTGTTGGTTATTTGCTCCCTCAATAAAAGGAACATTTCTGTGAATCACTAGCATAAACCCATTTAACACCTCTGGTTTTGTGGGAGGTTCACATTCAGATTATTTCACTACTATAGGATTAGAAATCAGAAATTTTTTTTAAAAAATTGTACAATAAACACATGTGAATTTAAAAGCCTTGAAAAATTGAAGAAATATGGAAGTTGCCTTCATTATAAAGTACCCTTAAATCAATTTTGTAGAAAGCTTAAATCCTTTCTGGTGTACTCTAGAGTCAGTAAACTGTCATCCTGAGTGGATGGCATCATTGAGGTGGGAAGTCAAATCTGAATTTCTTGTAGTGTCTTCTACCAATAGACTTGATGTGAAGTCTTTCTGATAAAAGGCCATTATCCATTAGTCTGTATGGTTCTGTGGAAAAACTTGCTCTCTGAAGAGTGCTAGAAGCAATTTTANTGCTCAAATGACCTTGCCAAGCTCTCTGGTATTAAGATAACTGTGACAAAGAGCCATTTGTAGCGAAGCAGTGGTACTGCTTCTAACTCCAGTGCCCCCTACTGAATGGCCTTTCTCCTTGCTGTGACTTCTATTTTGTATGCATACCATTGGACAATATACATCATCCCAAATATTTTAGAAATTAATGGACTGCATCAATATTTTAAAGAGCTCTGAAGTTTTTGAATGTCATTGTGCGGGGAGGCATGGGAGGCAGGAGTCAGAANGGTCAGAGGTTTGAAGACATAAAATTAAACTGCAGAACATCTCAAACATTTGTTGTAACTTTTGTCAAGATTAGACTGTCAGCTGCAGAGCTTTAAAAGAAAATATAATAGATCTTATTTTCTGTAACCTTTCTTTTTCCCTTAAGCAACATGGCAAATATGGTATTTCATCATGTGTTCATCCTGCAGAGCACTTATAAATTTAAATAAATGTAATAGAGGTTAGGATGTAGCTGATGTCACTTGAACTGCTCAGTACATATTGAAAAAAATCAGGACAATTTTATAGGCAAATTTTGGTCTATCATCTCCTCATAGGCTACAGACATGACATTAATGGAAAAAAGGTTATACTTGATCAGTTGTGACCGACAGCAGGAGCCTTGCCTGATGTATTGCTAACTTTTGACCTTTTTTCACTTATGTGCCACTATTGGTTGAATTTGGTTTCTTGTATTGCAAGTTTAAACCGACTGATAATGGGCTTTATCCTCTTAGTCACATATTGCAGACCTTTTATAAATATTGCAGAGCCCTGCCAGGGGTCCACAGATCACCAGACTAAACCCTCAGGTTCACACACAAACCTCTGTTGGATGGATGCCATCCTTGGCTGGACTGAAATGTTTTACAGCTCTTTGTGTGAGCGTGTCCTGCACTAATGGAGTCATAAAAGGACAAGGGAATAGGTAAGCAAATCCTCACTCAGCTTTTCGGGCCTGGAAGTGTCCTCATTCTCACCTCAGCTCTCTTGGTTCCACCCAGTATCACCTACAGGCTTATTTCTGACTGCTGCTTCCACAGACTGTTCCAAACATGTTAAGTGGTTTAAAACTGATGACTCCTTTATGCCTCAAACCTTGAATAAGCTTTCCACTAAAACAGATGACTGTTGGTAGTGGAGCTTTACAGTAGGGATATGTTTTGATGCTTAAGTTTGCAAGAGTTACGCTCCATAACTCTCTGTATAAACAGCTGCAAATAATGTTACTCCTTTGTTTTTAAGCTCTTATTCAAGAATATTGCATTGTTACATTTTATTGTGCTGAAGTCAGAAAAATTAGGTAGTGCTTGCAGCTGAAAACTCTGGTTTATTTCAAGATTTTATATGTATTATATATTTTTAAAGCAGTAATTGCAAGATATGGCTTTCAAGTTTTTTCTCACACAAGATCCTCTTGCAAGAGTTGGAGGGATAGCAATTTTCACTCATTTCTCTGTACACTTCAGGTCCAAGGCACTTGTATGTTAAAATCTAAAGAGTCTTTTCTTAGAAAACAAAGGATGGAACATTTTTTTTAAAAATCAGCATACACTAGGAGTCTCTATAAAGAGAAACTAAAATAATGCAGGTGAGTCTATTACTTCCTTCTGGACATAAAAAACAGCGTCAGAAAGGCTAGAAAGACAGCAGAAGGGTGGAAAAAGAACAAAGATGGGGGAACTCTCTGAGGTTGTGTACAATAAATATATATATATAAGCTATAATTTGGAAGCTATGTGGGAGAACTTGTTTTTAACAAAAGGAAGATGTATAATTTAACTGGAAAGGTTCACTAAGTTTTTTTGTATATGAAAAACGGAAGAGTATAAAGGAGAGAAGAGAGTGTATCCAAAAAACTACTGACAAAATTGTCATTTGTCTCCCCTGAGAGGGAACACTGGCAAGAATATGAAACAAAAAGGTCAGAGAAATAATAATTGGAATTGACTATTTATAGCCACTACTGCATACCCCCTAGGTGTTTTAGCATATGAAAATGCAAACTAAACCAGGAGAAGGTAATGCAAGTAAGAAAGGTCAAGGAAAGAGTATTTGCTAAATGGAGTTAATTGGATCTTTGTGGAATTGTTGAAGTGGAAAAAACATTTTGTAGGTGGAAAAAATAGCTGTAGAAAACATAGAAAGCATTTAGATAAATACATTACTATATTTCTAATAATATTTTTTTGTGTCTTGCATGAAAATGTTTTGGATATGTAGGAGAAAAGTGTTGCAGGTCCATACCCTCTTTGCAAAACAGAATTGCTGAAAACTCTATTTTCCCAGTGGAGGTTGTTAATGAAAATACAGAGACGAAAATGACTGAAGAAATCTCAGGTTTATGCTCTGGGCTAAGGGAATGAAACCTACAATGAGTATTATTAAAAGGTCTTCATTGAAGGCATTCCTAGAAGTTACACATTGAAGAGCAAAGCAAATCCAACTTCCAGTTGTTCCCATAAGGTAAGAAAGGCAGTTGACAACTGTCAGGAAAGCTTGGGCGGAGATGCTCAGGGCTGCAGAAATCCAGTACAGCCCCTCTGCAGGAAAGGCTGCAGCCCTTGGCTGCAGTTCAGCCACTTGGCAGAGCAATTACCTTGTCCAGGGACTGAGCCACTGGAGGTGCTGAACTTGGAGAGTTTGTCTAGGCGTGCTTGAATCAGGTCATCATTCTTTGTTATCACGGTGATTCCACACTGCTTTGACCATTGCTCAGACTCACTGAACTTTAAAGTAGCGCTGCTTTGCTGAGCTGTTCTGACTAATGAGCTTGTCTGTCTGGGGGAGGTACCTCACTCATTGCTCTTCATCGCAACACAGGGCTTACTGAAGCTCTCCCTCCCTGCCCGCCCCCGGGGTAGTGCTGACTGAGGCACTTTTAACAGCAGAATTGAAGTCCTCGCACAGAACTTTCTTGTGAGAGCTCTGAAAGCCATCAAACTTTCATTGTCAGGTACTCTTTGAAAGGAAGAGTACTGAACCCATCATTGCAGACTTCTGATATCCTAACTACCTGCAAGCAATTTGGGTCAAAGAACTAGTGTTTGAGTTTTCCATTGATCTCTTAGAGTTTAAGAATGGTAAAAAGAGCTGAACTGGAAAATGTCACTAAAACTTAGAAATAGTAGTTGAAGGCATTTAATCTTTTCATGACCATTAAGTAATTGCAGGGGGGCCACCTCTGCCCAGTAACCGACAGTCTAGGATAGTCATAATTGCAGCAGATTCTATGTATGTGAATGCCTGTGTCTTTTCCATGATAATTTTTTTTCAGATGTACGTTTTTTTCTCACTGTTTCATGGGAGAATAAGAGGTTAGTTTATGCCTTTATAACCGCTGAACAACATAATTGCTAATAGCATTTCAGTTATACTTTAAAGTTTTTCAGTCATAACCTTATAAATTTTTGTTGTTAATTAATTTAAGTAAGGGCAAGAATTTTCAGTCTGTGTATCACTATGTGCATAAAACTTCTTTTATAGACTTCCTAATCTATAAATTCAAATGTTGGTACTTGAATTTTATTTTGCTTTATTCCATTGGTTGTCATGGTGTTATGCATTTTATAAGTGAAAGAACCAACTTGTAAGTTGTCTGCTGGTATCACATAAATTTATTTTAATATATCCCAAATATAACTGTAACTTCATTGAATTCTCTTTTTAATAATGTTTGATTGATTTAAAAAGACAAGGCTGAAGTGATAAAAGCCTTGGAGCAAATTCATATTATTTTAATTAATTGGCTTCAATGGAGTTAGATTTTCAGGTAACATCCATGCCACTGCCATTAACTTCCAGTTCTGGAGACAGTAAGCAAACTAGAAGTCAAGCATATTATCTGGAAAGTATTTGTCTGGTTTATCTGGAGATTCCAGTTTACCCTTAATTCTCTTTCCAACTTCATAGTTCAGGAACCTTGTGCCAATAACCAGTGAACCAGAATTTTCTGCTGCATGAAATGCTACCAACTGGTTGACTCATCAAAACCAATTCAGGATAATTTCTGTGGTCTTTTTACTGTGATTGGTGAATATGGACATGGACTTTCACACACATCTTGGTGTTAGACTGGAATCATGAATAACAGTCATGAGAACCATTGTTCATGTGAGAGAAATTCATCATTCTGTATGCATATGCTTTATGGATCTTTTTCTTCTATAAGAAAACTCAACAGGTCTAAGTAGTGTGACATAATAAGGTAGGAAATATGGCAAGGGCAGGGCTATGAAATGTGCTGCTTTATACAGAATTTCATGTTAAGGGTGCGGTACTACTGAAATAGATTTGTTTGGGTTTACATTTTAGAGTTTTATTGTTGTGTCATCTGTGAAAAGCAGTTCTGTCTGACGCTCTGATTTTGAAAAGATTTTGCTTACTGTACTTTGCAAGTTTTCCTTTGAACTGACTTTTCTTTCCCTGTTGGAAATGATAGAAGTTTGTCCCCATTGAGGAAATAGTTTTAAAAGATGTAGTACTAAACCAAAGTATAAATCAAACTGCAGCTGATGAACCAGTGAATGTCTAGGACATGTTGATGCTGGATTGTTTAGGAGGAAAACTGACATACATGTGGGAGCCTTCAAGACTAGCAGAGAACTCTGAATTACAGAAAGGGGATCAAGAGGAATAAGAAGCTGGAGGACACACAGAATGCTGCAATGTTTTCCTATTTATATTTTTAATTTATATGGGTAGAGACATACAAATCTGAATGTCTTCTGGCGAATTTAATTATGAAAATTGCCTCATAACTAAGTGACAGAAATGTCCCAAGGGAAAGACCAGATATTGAACTATATGATCTTTCCAAAAGTACCTTGCAGAAGCTCATAAAAGCTAATGAGGACACAAGAAAATGTAATTGCAAGCAGCTGATAAATTTGTCTTTTTCATTCATAATAATTTTGATATTTTTGAAAGTATAATTTGCACTACAAAAATGTTGAAATGGTCTATGAACTATACAGAAGACATCTTCTAAATAACAAAGGTGTTTCTTTTGAAGAACTACCTGGTATCATTGTTTATACACTTATAAAGGAAAATATTTTTGGTGTCACATTAGCCATGTTCAAAACAAATATAGTTCATGGTTTTGTTTGTTTTCTGCTCCAGGAAAATTTCTGTCTGTAATGTTATGCTTAAAGCTCATCAAAAGTTTCTTTTTCTGGCTGATGACCTCTGTCCTTGTAAGTGATTTTTTGGGTAGAGCAGCATCAGATTCTTTCCAGAGGTTCTGGTACTTCTCTGTTGTAGTTCATTGTTATATTTATCCCTTCATTAGTGAAGAGGAAAAGAAATTATGTCATAATCTTCCTTCTGTAGATCCCTTTTAATCTTCCTGATGTATTCAAATTTTATGATATTTAGTGCTTCCAATACGTTACTTCCTATCAATTTTGGTCTCTCGGGTGGCCATCTCACCATTTATTGTGGTTATTCTAGAGCACCAATAGTGATCTGCATTCTTGATCAATTGCTGAACTTAATTATTCCATATAAATTATTTTGATCAATATCATTCTGCCCTAAAACTCTTGAAGCACTGAATAACATTTAAAAATCTCTTTCTCCCTCTGAAAGGCATTGAAACAAAGGCAGGACCAGCCATAATTTGTTCTTCTTAATGACAGTATTTTGGAAGTAAAACGTTGGAGATCTATTGAAATATCAATAGATAACAAAACAAATGGAAAACTGGCCAATAAATGAAAAGTCTTTTCACTCTCATTCATTGGAGCATAATACCTGATGTAGTTAAAAGGAGAAATTGATGTTCCTACCAGCTGGTCATAAAGCTATGTTCTCCTGTTATAGCCTCTCAACATGAAAAACCCAATGGCAGGAAAAACGCTCTTCCCTGTAGGGGTTAAATAAATAAAAAAATGCTTTTTCATTGAAGATGTTCTGACCATGGTAATGCTTGAATATTTGAAGTATAAAAAGGTTTAGACAAGGATATAGCTTTTCTTTCTTCAAAAATATCAGGTTAAAGGCAAAGCAATTTGTGGAATGGTTGTTGTTAGTATTTTTATTTCAGGATGGACCTCCCCAAGGTAAGAGAATGAAAGACAGAGAAAGAAAACAAACATAGTAGCTGCATTAAACCAAAGGGTTTAATATTCTTGGTGGTCTTGTAATATACACTGTGCTGGGTTATCGTTCTCTTTTTGCAAAAGAAAAAAAAAGAATCAGAGCCTTTTTTTAAAAAAGCTATTTTCCCCATTGTAAGTTCAAATTTTCTCTATTGCTGTGTTCCTGATAGCATTACAGTAGAAAGGTATGTCGTCTTATTTAGCAAACTGCCTCATTAATGTAATTCTCTTTAGATTAGAGTTCTGTCAATTACCAATATTGAAAACCTATTTTATTTTTTTGTATACAAAAGAAATCAAATATGCATCAGTTTGAATTCCGTAACTCCACTAAGAGAAAAGATGGCAAGAAAGTATCATCACATATTTGAAGTAAAATAACATTTTTAACAACTTACAGCACAATTTGAAAACAATTTTTCCTCTTTCAAGAAAATTCCCTAGGAAGAAGTCACCTCTGCACTATTCCTGCCTTTTTTCTATTGCTGTAGTTTTATGCACTGTTAAAATCATATGAATCATTTGCAGATAAGGTCTTCTGGCTGGGCCTGAGACCCAGAGGAGCAAACACCTCCCCGTAGGGGTGCTCCATGCTCAAGGGCAAAGGCATCACTGGTGGCCCTACTGTGAGAACACGGCATGTGGGTGTTGATGGTCCACCCAGCCCAGGGTTTGTTCTTCAGCAGTGATAGCAGGAGATGTGGTTTAGGGAGACATCAATGAACTTGTTAATATGGAGAGAGAGAAACAAACTCAACAAGGCCGAGAGAATAATGGATATTATGAAATGTAATTCCTGTCAAAACTGATTTAGGAAAAGCAGACAATAATTGAGATAAATGACTATGCTCCACTGCACCTCTTCCTCCCTTCCTTCCAACCCCCTAGCACTACAGGGACATATGAATGTGCTTTTGTTTTTTTTTAGAATTGGCTCTTTGTCAAGGTTACCATTACTTGACTTTCTGATACTGTGTTGTAAAGCTCTAGTCAAATTCATTGATGTGTCTGGAATACAAGGCATGACTTCCAGGGCTTCTCTTAGCAACATGCACTAACCATCCAAAAATAGTCACGTGCGCTTCAATAAATGCAATCATTTGAGGGGTTTGGAGTTCACATGACTGTAATGAGAAACAAATTTCATTAGGCAGCAACCAGAGACTCCCTATAGCAAGTGAGAACGCTGGGAAAATCTTCAAAATATTGAAGAATACAATTTTCTCTTGAATGTTTTAAGTGGGTTTGTTTTTTACAGAGGATCTCTTTCCATGTCAAATCATTAATGTTATGTTGTCTTAGAAATGCCTGAGCAAGCCCAGGAGATTTTAACTGCTGGCATGTGAGGAGTCATCCATTAAAATCGTCCCCAGACTGGTTACAGGGGCCAGTTGTGCGTGGTTTAACCCCAGCCAGCAACCAAACCCCAAGCAACAGTTTTCTTCCCCTGGAGGTGGCTCTGAGATGGGTCTGTTACCAGGTACCTGTTCAGAATTTCTGAGCACTGAAAGAAACCCGAGGACCTAAGAAACCCAAAAGTGTCTGGTAGAAACACAGATAATTTTCAGAAGAGGAACTTTTTAGAATCTTCTTTGAGGCAAAGTGTAGAGATGTAGATGTAGAGAGGTATCTACCAAAAATGACCTAATCTAGAGAAAATTCAATTGACTTCTCAACAGTGCCAGATTTGGGCTCTGACTCAGCAATGGTAATGTGAGTAACTTCCATAGCGCCAGTTACTAAAGTGCATTTCAAGAACTAGAGCTTTGGAAATTGAAGTCCATCATTTAAATATAGGAATAAATGTATCATAGTCTTCTAAAATAACCCAGAAAAGCGGCAGGTTAATTTTGATATATAATACTGTCAGGATACAGGGGGAAGCTATCTGTTACTATTTCTGAGCATTCTGAAGAAGCTGAGTCAGTGCTGGAAGGAAATACGTGTTTGTGGCTGGGAAATTGCAGCTGGGCTCCTTCGGATGTGGGCGCTTCCCTTTCCCTTTAGCTGCAGTGTGGAGCTGTGGTTTCTCCAGCTTGGGGAGTGGCCAGAGGTGAAGTCCAGTGGCTGTGCTGTGTGTTGTTTGTCACACAGATAAGTCTTTGGCTGGCCATGCACTCTGCTCTGTAACTCCTGCCGCACAGCCCAGCTAGCATCCTTCCTCTGGGCATTGGGGCTGGGAGCAGGGACCTGGCCAGAAGTGCCAAGCTGTGAGCTTTGTGTCAGCCACCACCAAATTGCACCTTCTCCCCAGCATGTTATCCAGAGACAGTTTGTCCTTTAGGTCTTGAGATCATACCTGGTTTAAATCCACCCAATTGCTACACCAGTTTGGCAGCAAACTTTATTTACAGTTTGTAATTACCTTACAGCCTTATTACAGCAGACACCTGGTACTTGCTGTTACATTTAAGGTTGCAAAACAGTTTCCATAGCAACAGCTGTCTCTGTACACCATAATTTTGTAGAGCGTTTCCCTATTGGCTAAACAAACCTCCACAACTGCTTTCTTTCCAAGGTGTAATTTTCCCATCAATCAATTCTAAATTAATTTGAGGTGAAATAATATATTTCTCATTAGAAAAAAAACCCCAACCCAACCCATTTTCTTCTGGGAAAAACTATTGCAAAAATAGACAGGCTGAGGACTAGTAGTATTGCTTAGACTGAGAAAAAAGGTTTCGCTTTAATTTAGTTTTAATGAAAGTAAGATAATATCATGGGTGTATGAGGCAGTGATTTTTTTTGACCATATAGTTTTACTGTCTGTCCTTTTACTTGACCTGTTTGACAGCTTTAAATACTTACACATTTTAAAAAAGTAACACTTATCTATCTGAAAGATTAACTTTATTTTTGACACGTCGTACTTTGAATAATAGATGTCCAATCAGTAAAAATGACCCAGGGTGGTCAGGCTGCATCCCTATCACTCTGTGTACATGTATTGTTAGAATCAGTCAAAGCTAAAGCCAATGCTGGAAGATTGGGAGCCTCTAGCTTTGAATTTATCCACTCTGACACATATTAGACTCAGAATGTGCTGCTTTAAATGTTTTTAACATTTTAAATTTAAATTTAGCAAAGTAATTTTCTTCGGACTTAACTGACTCCTGAGGAAATCTACAAAGCAAACCTAATTTGAAGACAAGTACCATGTTAGTCTAACATTATTTACATTTAATAAAATACTTTGTAAACTGATATAATCTAAATATTGTTGTTTCAGATATCATTCTATGTATGTTCAACCATTGTTTCTTAATTCTATCATTTGTGGATTTCTTTGGTTTCTCAAGTGTTATGTAAACTCTTTGGATTGTCTTTTTGGAATATTCTGCAAAGTCTACTTTGTTCGGTTCGGTAGATTTCAATCAATATAAATCCCATTTAAATAATTTGAAAGACTTAAATCGTAGACATATAAAAAGACCCAAATTTGGGGAATAGTAAAATATATTAGGAGTCAAAATACATTTTTGTTCCTTTTAACAGTACAAATACTATAAATATAAATTTGGAAATGCACAGTCAGCCCTCAGAGTTATTGAAAATTTCTTCTGCATCACCTTTATGCTCACAGCAGCTGCAGCATAATTCCAGACCTTCCATTCCACTTTCTGCTTGCCAGCATGACCCCAAATGACCTCTTATCCAACAGGAGGAGTCTTTCTTCTTAAAAAAAATTAAGTGCAGGTTAATTGCTTATTTGTATCTTGAGAAATCAGAAGAAAATAACAGTTATGTTAAAATTGTAATTTTTCTTTTTGTATGTATGTTACAATAATTTTCAGTAATCTGAAAATATCAGTTTTATTGATGTCATGCAATAACTTCTTATTCAGGCTAAATATATTTGTATCAGTGTTTATGCTATACTTCTTGTGTGAGGGAGTAATTTGATGAAAATGACTTAATTATAAGTATGAAGTTAAAAGCATTAACTAGTGAAAAAACTCTGAATACTAAAGCTGATAACATTAATATAATGTGACCCTATGTTTTTCATTTAGCAATAACATGATTATCATTGCAATTTCAATGCATTCAAAATAAGAAGCTACAGAACCTGAGCTGCAAGTCTGAGATAGATTCACTGTTTTTGAAAGCTGTTAAAATAATGATAGAGGTTCCTGGAAGGAAATATATTTTCCAATATACTTGTGGTCTGGGAATAAATTTTGATTGCAAGAGCATCAAAATACATATTTACTTTTATGAAGACAAGGGCTCCAAATCTTATTTGAATAAGTATTCAGTTTGTCATTGTCATGTTCTACTGGTGTTAATGAATGGTATATTTTGGACAGCTGCATTGCACAGGAAATACCTAATTTTCCCATTGACATTAAAGAATATATTTTGTAAAGTATCAGAGATACTTAGTTCTATTGAAATTCAATTCTTTTCACAATTTTGAACCCTACCCCTTTAAATTGGTTGTTCAGTAGCAGATTAGCACAAAGGCACATTTACATTCACGTTTTCACCCTTCTTTGCATCCTCATCCATCATGTTCAGACCCTCTGAGTTTTTATTATATTTTTATTGAAATGTTAATATGCAATGTGAGAGTGCAAAAAGCTCGAATATGTAAAAGGAAATAAATCACTGCCACCTAAAATATTATTCTGAGAAATTGAAAAGAGGACATGGATCTTTTGCTTCTGTGCAGATGCTGACTTTTAGAAGCTGATGATATTACTTAGCATCTGCTGAATGTGTCTGTATCTTGAGCCTGGTGAGTTATTATTTTTCCATTATAGCTGTGTTCCTGGGTTGTTCTGTAATAGTAACGTAGCTTTTGCAAACTGACACCACAAATTACGTGGCAGTATTAAACTATCTTTACTCTTGGTGTTGGAATAACAGGAGGAGGTCAAGAAAACAGATGAAAGTTGAGGTTTATGTAGACAGTTCCAGCTAGAAAGGCAAAATGATGAGTGTTGCATATTCAACAGCAGGCAGAGTGTTCACATGAAAATGAATATTCAGGAGTGCCTTTAATTAATGAGACAGGACATCAAGTTAAATGGAAAACCAACACATTTTTCCTGTAAAAGAAGTAATTTTCTGGGTAAAGGCAGCTTCTGCAATTGCCTTTCTTTTCATTACTGCATTTTGAGCAGTGTATTTCCAAACACTTTTTGTAAGATGATTTCTCTTGGAATGAGTGGCTTGACATTAGTGTTTGATGTCTGAGGCTGCTTCAGAAAGTTTAAAAACTAAGAATACTCTCTTTTCAATCCTCCAAGCAAGCTTTTTGTTTTAAGCCAGGTAGCTTGGAGGAGTCCAGGTGGACTGCACTGCCACATCTGTGTTTATCAAACTGCTCTGCAACTTTTTGAAAAGCAAACAGACTTTTAACAGGACCGACTTGCTAGGAGAACATCAATTATTATGTTTTGACTGCTGACTGGCATTGATATTTGCATCTGTATTGTCCAGTGCAAGTTATCTGTTCCAGGCTTTGCAGAAGGCTGACCAGTTTCCAATTCCCCAGCCACCACTTTTATTGCTTACAACACTGTAATAACACTGGGAACATTTTTGTACTTGGGATTTTCTTAGATTTTTGGGCTTGTAAAGAAATTGACAGTAGTTCAGAGAGCTTCTTAGCTAATTTTCTACACCTGTTGACTTGAAACTATAAAATTTTTCCAATGCTGCCTTGCATCTTCTTTCATTACAGGCATGCAATTCTGTTCTGTTTTAAATGTAGCATAAAAAATTTAGAAGCATATATTAATTTTATGAATTGATATTTGTACTACCTGTGTAAGGCACCTGGCATATGCCTTGCTTTCAGAATTTGTTTTTAAGAGCATGTTCTTGATGTCTGTGACCCCATTGCCTATTTGATTGATTCCTTCAGTGTCTATTATCAGCCATAGGCATTATAAATATTGTAGCATGGGTGTTAACCTTTTGCTTTGTACCTTTTTTTAATGCTAGTACATTTTATTGATGATTAATTATTAATAACTGCCATTCTGTTTTGTTTCCTTTGTTTTCAAATGTACTGCATTGCTGGCTTCCAGTAGGATTTTTTCCAGTATTTTCAGTTTGAAATGTGGAATTCTTGGCAGGGATATTTTTACTATTATACATACATAGGAAGGGAAAGAAGGAAAAGGTTTTGGGAGATGGCTGCTTTACAATTCTTGCCTTTTTTTTTTTTTAGTAGTTTTTAAATTTATTTCTTTATTTTAGAAGAAAGAAGTTACAAAGTACATTGGATTAAATAAATATTGCATTAAATCAAAATAATACAAATAAACACAAACCCCAAAAGAAGGAACTTCTCTATTTAAAGAAATATCTGAAAAATGGGCTGATTATACAAGTGAGGTTTTATTCAGGGGAAAAAGAGTAA
>WAAG01081054.1:0-34708 GCA_013390105.1 Tichodroma muraria
AGAGTTTTTTTCACTGAAACTCTCAGAGCAGACTCCACTGCTTAAAAACTGTTACATGCAAACTGGGAACTCCCTGTGGAAACTCCAGCTGCTTTCTGTGGCTTCTGGTCTTTGGCACCAGGCCCAGCTCACATACAAAAACCTCTTTTAAACTGGAAAGTGTGGAAAGGACAAATGCAGGACTCCCCAGCTCAGGATCAGCTTTTCATGGTGCTGCTGGTGCTCAGGTCTCCTCACAGTCAGGAAGGAATGGCCCTACCTCAGGGAACATCACATTCTGTGCAATGCCTCCAGGGCAAACAGCCTTGGCCAAAGTGACCCAGAGCTGGGGGAAAAGCAGTCTGAAATATGTTTTGCAACTACAAAGACATCAATTATCTCTCTGTCTCAATTGTCTTTGAGCCTGCTACCATCACTGTCCCCTCTCCCTTCCACCAGCACCTCATGGAATGCTGTGGCCAGGGGAGAGTGGGCACATGAGAATGAAGAGGGTCTGGGAAGATGGAAGAGTGTGAGCAGACCCTGATGACTGATTTGGGCCAAAAGGAGCTTTGGGCCGGAGGAGATGGTGGTGCTGTGGAGTGATTCCTGTGGGGCAGCCCAGGCAATCCATGCCTGATGCAGGGAGCCTGGCCTGGAGACATCATCCTGTAGCACCTCACTGGTTTTCCCTTTCATCTTCTGCTTGTAGTCATTGTCATGAAAGTTTTCTAGCACTTGCTTAGCTGTGATTTTAGTCCAGAGTAATTGTTAATACATGGTCTGCTAAAACTGAATTCTTTTTAATCATCATAGTTCATTAACTCATAATAAAACAGCTGTCCAATTACATCTAAAAAAAACACATCTCTTCACAGCTTCATTTAGAGCGTCACCAAACTCTCTGGGATGATGCTTAACAGATGGGAGAAATCCTAATGAAATATTGAAAATTACATTTTCACAAAGTGACTTAACTTCAAGACAGGCCCCAGTTCATGCCTGTGGGTGCTGATGCTCTGACCCCCCAAGTGTCACCTGTAACCCCTCAAGACCTGTAACTATGGCTGGTGGAGCTGGATGTGCTGCATGGAGTCCCAAAGGACACAGCGTGGCACAACCCAGCCAGTCTTGCCCTGGCTGCTACAGGACATGCCGTAGCTACACTCAGCCTTGGTGCAATGTCCTGAGCATCACACTGGTGCTTGGCTTTCCAAGATTTATTACTTGGACCGGTTGCATTTGCTCTCCAGGGAGTCTGGAAGCTCCTGCTCAGGTCTCTGAGGTTTACTGTGTCAAAAATTATGTCCATTTATTGCTGAAGTGCCACTGTACAAACAAGCTGCTGGCAAGGTTGGACTGGGGCATTGGCAGGTGATCAGCAGTTGCTGGGCTCTGGGACTCCATCTTCTGTGCTTGTGGCCTTTGGGCAGTTTTTTCCCTCTGGTGCTTCTTAGGAGCACTTCTCTCCATGCTGCACACCTGTTCAGGGTGAGGGGGATGTTACCTCTGTCACATCTCCAGGCTTGCAGTCCTTGTTTCCGACTCACAGCCCCATGCACTACGGTTCACCAAAACTGATGTCTGGTCCCTGTAGTATTCCTCACAAAGCACATCTCGGGGAAGTGAAATAATGGTCTAGGACAGGTAGAGAGTGAACAAGTCTCTGCTGAGAAGCACTTTTGCTTCACAGGTAATATAGGCTCTTTCATTTTATATGACCTGGTTTTCTTGGTTAGTGCAATAAACTTCAAGAATTACCTCAAAGTTAGTGCTCATTTGGGGATAAACTAAAAGAGCTTGCTCAGTCTCTTAGATGTTTATTTTTTTTTTTATTCTTAAATGACTTTCATGTGCCCTTTTTCAGAAGGTGAGTGTAACAATTAAAGGAACCACTTTGATGCTTGTAAACAAATCCACATCCATGTTCTGAGCTTCCCTGACTTAAGCAGAAAAGATGACCACAGCAATATCTAAAGAACAAGAAAATTAATTGTGGCTTGTTCCAGTCTCTGCTCTATGTTCCCCTCTGCCTAGGAAAAAAACCTGCTTCAGTTGTGAGCTATTATCAGATCCTCTTAAACAGCTGTGGTCTCTGCTTACAGCGCATAAAGCTGCCACATGGCACATAGTCATTAAAGAAAAAATCAACTTTTCCTCCCAGAACCACTGGTAAACCATCTGAGTGACCAGATGACCCAGGTGCTTTTAGGCTCTTCTAAAGAGCTGTGACTATTATGTAGGGAAAGATCCTTTACCAGTGCCTACATGATTATTCATTTAATTTTCATAATACTCCCCCAAAAAATCAATTGGACTGATCTCTGGCTTGCACTTGGTTGGTGCTGGGTGGTTGCTGGTGTAGCATAGCCTCAGCTGGAGTCTCCCCTGTATGAACTGGACATGCCTCTCCAACACTGTGACTTATCATTGCTTGTTAAAATCTGTTTCCATCTGTGTCTGCAAAGTCCTTTGACTCTCTTCTTGAAAAGCCTCTAATTAACACAGACTCCTGAATGTATAATTGGCTGATCCTCAGCACCTTACAGTTGTGGGTTTCTTTATTTCCCCTCCCATCTGAATTGCTTCAGTGTCACACCTGATCCTCCAGGCACTTAAAAAGGGGATGGGAGGTGTTATTGGCTAGGAGCTATTCTTCTCTTTTTAATAAGGTGCCTGGTGTTTTGCCAGCCTGGCCCTGAGGAGAGGGGCTGGCTCCTTTCTGAGGCAGGGGATAGAGATGAGAATGTGCTGGTTTGCTGTGCTGTTCAGAGAGACCAAGGGTGAGTCCTTTCAACTCTCACCTTCGTGTTTACTGCTCTGTACTGGGGGGAAAAGATTCTTCTTCTCTTGTGGGACTTTTTCTGTTTTAATGAACTCTTGTATGGCAATGGTTTACAATGTACTGGTGGTTGGTGCCACAGAGATTTGCATTACAGTAACAATTAGGGAAGTTTTCTGTAGCAGCTGGAGTTGATCTAATTCTGCTTCCATTAAAACCAGTGCTGCAGTTCCTCCTGGCTGTGGATTAAAGTTATCATCCACGACTTTTTGAAGTTTCAGTGATTTCCAGAGACTTAGCTTCCCCAGGGAGTCAGGCTGCTGCAGGGCAGAGCCGGGTGCACTGAGCTTTTTTCCTCAATGTGGTGAGATCAAGCTTTTATGGGAGGCTCTGCCTCATGAGCATCCCAGTATACCAGAGGAAAAAAGTCTGAGCTCACCCATCTTTATTCATTTTACCTCTTGTTTTGACCTTCTTAGGGTCAAAAATAAATCGTGTGTCTAGTGACACTTGATTTATTTCTATCTGCTGTGTGCAGGTCTTCTCCAGACTGGTATGTTCCTGCACTTTAGAAGGATTTTTTCCATTTTTTCTTGCAATTCAGAAGGACCTAATTTTAAAGACTGCCCTGGTCTTCTGGTTTATTCTCCCACCAAGATAAGAAACTGCTGCTTGTTTTAAGTCTAAATGCACTCAGCTTCAGCTTCCAGGTATTGAACATTGTCTTCAACATGGAAACTTTCAACCCAGCTCTTCCTTGTGTGCTACCAGTCACCCCTCAGCTGTTATTTGCAGTTGTGTGGCTGCTATGTTTAAAACATCTGGAGTTTCTAACCATTGCCTGGTGGGTATCATTGGCTTACTGGCCAGTTAAGTGGTTGACACGATAGTGAATTTATTCCTGAATCAAGTTATTTACTACATTAGTAGCCCCTTCGTAAACAATCCAAATGGATTGCTTTTGTTGGTTTTAGCATAGAATCAATAATCTAGTACTCTTTGCAGAAAGAAAGGATGTAAATGCTTCCCAGACTTTAGTGACTGCCCTGGAAAATTAAAAAGCACAATGGCTATGTGTCAGAGGCTGGTTCTCCTCTGTCTGTGCCCAAGGCATCAGCACTGGCATGACCGGCATGACCAGCATTTTTGTATATGCCTGCAAGTCTGCTTTTATTTCTGGGACTGCCAAAGATCTATTCAAAATAGCTTCAAGGCTAAAGGTCTCCTCTGGGTGAAATGCAGTGATGGTTTGGATCTGTAAAGGGGACCTTGCTCCCTCTTACCACAAAGATCTTTCCAGCTTGGAGCAGCCTCCTGGTTTTTCCCTTGTCCAGCATCATTGCAGGAAGTTAAGTGGTGGCTGCTGCCACCGGAATCCTCATGACCACCGTGACTTCAGAGCTGGCTTAAACATCACTCTTCTGCTTGGATTTGGCATGAAGTCATTCTGACCTAGCAGGAAAGCAAGGCCAATGTTCAATAATTTGAATTAATTAATGAATCATTTATTAATGCATTGAGACAGCATTAAAGCAATTTTCCATGGTTAAGTAGCTTGATGATCATTAGTACTGTGTGATGTATTGCAAAACCTCTGTGACAGTCATATAATGAGTAAGTAGCTCCTGAAGGGCTCTGAAAGGACCTGAGCATTTAATTTCTCTGCTCTGTAGAGGATCCAGACAACTTTCAGCACTGCACTAGTTAAGCTGGCTCCACACCTCTGTGCATGCAAGACCTTTCCACACGGGAACCTCAGCCTCACACCTGACTCTTCCTCTGCAGCAGTGATCCTCAGTGAAGGACCAAAACCTTGAGCTACTTGGGCAGGGACTGCTGTTTGCTGGGGGCGTGGGGCTCACCACAATGGGGAGGTCAGTCTGGAACTGGGTTTCATAAGGAAGAGTTGGGCTCATTCACAGCTTAAGTGTGTTCTGCAGCACAGGCAGAGTTATCTGAAACTGCACCAGGACATGGAGGGATTTTCATGCTGGCATGTAATACACATCTCTCAGATGATGTATGGTCCTGCGACTTTTTCTAAATGAAATGGGAACCAAAATAGTCCAGTGAATTACAATTATTCCTAATGTTTCATTTTTCTCTGTGTGCAGAATGTGTGAATGCAGACACAGCTCACACAGAGCTCTATGAATTGCACCCCCTTGCACTCTACTTCTCGTCCCCCACAAGCAATTTTATCAGTCTAAGCATTGTCCTGCAACAGATTTCTACCAGCAGGGCTATAATCTGTACCAAGGATATCCACCAGGGCTGTAAAGAAATCATTAAAGCAGTGGTGCTGCAGGGGGAACGGAACAATCACCAGAACGGCCCCAAGTTGTGTTGAGAAGCAGAAGAAAACCGTGAAAGGCAGGCAGTTAAATATCCCAATATTTCAGGACTGAGCCCCAGGAGAAGGCAATTTTACTTGACAAACAAGCATTAATGCAAAGCGAAAATACAGCTATTTTACGTAGTTCTTTCCCACTCGCTTCTTTTCTTCTTCTCTTGGGAGCCCTTGTGCAGGTGGCACAGGGGATGCTGTGAGCTGGGGACTGCTGGGCACCCACTGCTGCGGTGTGAGCGCTTACAGGTCCGGTGGGACGCTGTGGGGCTGCCGAGGACTGCTCAGTGAAACCCTGCAAAAACGGGCAAAGAGCTGCAGTATCCCATGTACCAACTCCCACCGTGTTGGGGGTTAGGATTTTTCCTTTTGTTCTCTCAGGGAATTTTCTCCATTTGTTGCTGAGACAATAACGACTGGTACTTAAGAGAGACAAAAGATATATCCAAGGAGGAGGGGGAGAAGCGCAGGGGAAGGTGCCGCAGCCGAAAGAGGTTGTCCCTGGGTTTGGGTTCTGTTCCTTGGTGCTGCCGCTGCTGCTGTTTGTTTGCATTGTTATACATATAGATAGGATCCCGTATCTTTGCCTGAAAGCCCCGTAAATTCAAAGTAAAAATAATTTGGAGGGAAGGGGCTCATATTTTTCTATTCCAGTGGAGGTTCCTGCCTCCCTTGGCAGACACCCGTCTTTGAAACCGAGACACACAGCCTCTCTGGCATCTCATGGTTAGGGTTTGAGGACTTTTTAATCTACTTGCCTCAAGTTGTTTTTGCTGAATGCACCTGGGGGAGATTTTGAGCTTATTTCAGGTGAAGTCCAGGTATCTGTGGGTTTCCATGGGTGACAGCTGGATGTCTCCCACTGCTGGGAGGACACAGGTGTCCTGTCAATGTACATCTCCCCAAAGGCAGCTGATTCCCCTCCAGTGCCCTTTGCTGTGGGCCAGACTCTGACCTGGCTCTCGGGTGTTCTGCAGCAGATGGTGCCAGCAGCCAGGCTGTGAGAGCCCAGCTGCTCTGGGGCTCCCAGGGCAGCATCAGCGCAGCCACTGTGGGTGAGAGTTACACTCCCGTGACTGGGGCTTCCACCTGCCCATGGGCTGACAGGGCTGGGAGCAGAGCTGGCTGTGGGGGCTGTGGAATGTCACATCCTTCCTCTGCCCACCAGCACAGGCAGTCAGTGTGGTCCATCACCCTCTGGGCTCCCCACAACATGTGGACTCTGCAACGTTCATCAGGTGGGACACTGGCCTTGTTTTTGAGAAGTTCTTAATGTACAGTGACTACCCTAGGGATGCTATTCCTTAGCAAGAACTAGGACAGAGTGTTCAGCAGAGCAGCTTGAGCCCAAATATTTTGTTTTGCTTTTATTAGTCAGAGAGAAAAAATAATAACAATGCCTTCGTCAGCAGTTCCCAAAGTGCACCACAAAGGCAGTCAGTGCCATGGCATACCTTTCCAAGGTGGGGAAATTGCAGCCCTGGGAGCAGCACTGCTCTGAGAGAGCATAAGGGAAGTGTGGACTGGCATAGGCTTCACCCCTTTATGTGCTATAGAAAGAGCTGAAGACATAGGATGAATGAGGTTTGGGATGCTGGGAAGGGGTCCCCCATCACCCAGACACCTGGAAATGCTGCTGAACTCTGCCTAAGACCCTGCTGCAATGGCCAGCCCCTGTAGGGCTCCCCTGGGATTGAACCAGAAAGGGTATCACTAATGAGTGGTAATACTTACTGTAGAAAGTGGCTGCGCACAGAAATATTCACAAACCTGGAACTGAGGTAGAGGAAACATCCCAAATGTGGCACAGAGAAGGGATGGTTTGCCCCCTCTTCATCTGACTCCTTCTTCCCTGTTAAGAATGTTTCCACCAAGAAGGAAATTTGTTTTGAGTTGCTTTTACATATCAGCCAGGGATCTGAGATTTGAAGCAGCCTCCCCTTACGCACTTCCAGTCTTCTCACTGAGGCTGGTTGGGGTCTGGATGCTCTCCCACAGCAGCTGGTGCAAACTCAGTGCTTCCATGCTAATGTGCTCCCTTGCTGCTCAGAATGCAGGCATAGTTCTATAAACAGCAATAAAGCCATGTACTTAACCAATAAAACAGGCATAGGAGCTCTGACACCCAGACATCAGAGCTGAGATAATGGCTCTCCTGGAATCTAACCTCTGCGTAGGCTGAGCTATTATGATTTCTCACTCCACAGCTATTATCCTCCATTATGCTGCCTGCCATCCCACTGCTCTCTGTAGTGTGTGCTGTGTCATACAGCAGCTCCCAGGCTCTGATGGTGTCCCCGAGTCCCCAGCACTGATCTCCTGCACATTACAGGGCTGGGGCAATGTTGGTGCTTTGCCAGTTTGTGGTGTTTGCTGAGTGTTGCTGTTCTTCACTCAGGTTTCAGTGGGCACAGAATGGCTGTGTTTGCAGCCAGGCAAACCCAGTTCCCTCAGGGAAAGGCTCAGCACCGTGAGTGCTGTTTGTAACACACGTTGTGTGTCCTGACTAACGATATCCTTTCACATTTTACCTACTCACTTGCCTACTGGCTGGGAAGATATGTTGCTGACAGGGAAACCCGTCTGCCTGATGTAAAGTGGTGTGTCTAGATCGGCTGTGAGCTGGTTATCTGGTTCCATAAACCCAGCAGCAGTTTTACAGCGCTGCTGTAACTTGTTACAGAAACATCGGCTTTCTTCTGGAGAGGTGAGGAGCAGGTAATGGCTTGTGGTCTGAGACAAGGGAGCTGGAAACACAAGTTCATGTAAACTCCCCTGCTAAGAAGTGCAAGCCTCTGCAGCTTTGAGCTATGAAATGTTTGGTGTTTTGTTTTAGACCAAGTACCATAAGAAAGAGGAGGATTATGTGGTATATGAGATATGGAGAAGGCTGAGGTACTCAAGGACTTTTTACCTCACAAGCAAGTGCTCCAGCCACACTGCCCAAGCCACAGAAGGTAAAGGGAATGACTGGGAGAAGGAAGAACTACCCACTGTCGAAGAAGATCAGGTTCAAGAGCATCTGAGGAAAACTAGAGGTGCACAAGTCCATGGGACATGATGAGGTGCATCCATGGGTCCTGAGGGAACTGGCAGATGAAGTGGCTAAGTGACTACCACCAAATTTGGGAAGTCATGGCAATCTGCTTCACTGTAGCAGCCAGCAGTTCCTGGCCTCTGGTTTGGAGTACTGCTGAGCTAATGCTGTGCCACAAAACTAGGAATCATGTCCTAGAGTGGTGTCTGATCCATTGCTCTGACACATCTCTGTCCATCCGTGTCAGCCTGCCAACAGCTTTGCTCTTAGACGGGTGACATCCATGCAGAACTGCAGCAGTTTATCCAGGTGGGATTTTCTGGTGGACATGGCTGGGGTGGCCAGCTCAGGGTAGGCTCAGATCTCTGGTGCACTTGAATTATGTATTTGTCCCCCAGATGTCTCATGAAAGGGGAATGGGGCTCTCAGCTACATTTTAAAATACTAAACCGCATCTTGACATCTCTGGAAAATTAAGTTTCATGCAATAACCACTTTAGAGACTCTGATTTTAAGTGACTGGAGAATAGTTTTTAACCTGGGTAGAGGTAGATTTACATAACAATTGATCTAAAAGCTCCCTACCTCACACAAAGAGAACAAAGAAATTGTTTCTGCTCCATTTTGTGTTTTAAGTGCTTCTAACAATGCAGCAATTCAGTGTTTCTGTACAATTTGCACGTTCCACGATAGTCTGCTCCAGAGAAAACTTCTTCATAGCATTTCTGCATGTCTGAAGTTCTGCTCAGAGCCTGAGTGCATTTCAGTAAAAACTTTCTTTGGTTTTCTATATTCAGTTGTTTGTTTAAGGCTCAAGTAGTTTCAGAATATAATGTTTACTTTTTTTTCCTTCTTGTATCAGGGAAAAAAAAAGCCATTAAGTCACAAGATGCAACTTCATGCACATGAGCAAAATAGCTTTTATTAATGCTTTTAGCTCTGATGAGTGAGAACTCCAAGCTGTCAGCTCTAACTCTAGGGAGAGTCCCAATGCTGTGCTCAGACTTTGTATTAAAGGACAAGAAACTGCACATCAATATATCAGTGAAAAGCCCATGAAAGTGAGAACACACAATACATTGTTTATTAATATTATGGTTCAGTAAAAAGGTGAAAGCTGTCAAGTAGGGAGGAGAAAGTGGGGTCTGAATTTCTGTCCAGTCAGTTTTCACAGTCCCTGTTCGACCATATTTTTTCCATCTTCCACCTTTCCAAGTAGGAAGCTCAGGATCCAGCCAAATGGATGTTTATTTACCTTTGAACACCAGCAGATATTGCTTCTTCCTGCAGCCATGTCAATACTGAGTTATTACTCTGCAGCAGCACAGAGGCTGAATCTGGCCGGGTTTGATCAGGGACTCGGGAAGACAGCACACTCACACCTTGCAGAAGCTGCTGTATCCTCTGCCAGAAACCCAGCACTCCTTTACTTTTAAAGTAAATCTCTGGTTGCCATGGTTTCCAGGAAGCACAGGTCTCACATTGCTGTGAGGCTCAAGCAACAGTGCAAGAGGTGAGAGGCTCCCCAGCCCTGTCACTGGGCCACCTCCATCTGCAGGGATGCAGGGAGCTGAGTCCTCTGGCTTAGACATCACAGAACCTTCTTGGCTATAGGGATTTTTCCAAGATCACACCCACCCCATGTGGTTGCAACACACAGATACAGACGAGGTCATTTACGCCTTCGGAGAAATAGGATAATTTGATTTAAGGAAGCCTTCCTGTGCCAACATTCTGCCCACAAGTTTCAGCAGGATGTGTAAAACCTACCCTCAGAGCTCAAAGATTTTCCCACTGCTGTGGGTTTAGTGTTATAATCTCTTTTTTTTTTCAGCCTGTTTAGCAACTAGGCTATCAATCAATACCTCTTGTCTCAAATAGAGGGGTTTGACATTGGTTTATTTTACACACCTGCAGGTGAAATTTTGTAGCTGTTAGACAGATCATCTGTTATATAGCCAAGGAACAGGCAGGTATTATTAGAAATACTCTCACCTATCCATGAGGATTGTGAGAAGCAGCAGTGCACTTAGGTAGGTTTCAGAGGAGGCTGTCAGTCAGGAAAAGCCCTCAGAACCACTCCTGCCTTTGCTGATGGCCAGCACTGTGTTGATTAATCACTTTTAAAGTTCAGTGAATCCATAATCTTGTCTGGAAATATTGAGAAAACAAATTTGCTCTGAACGGAAGGCAGGCTCTGAGGGTAGGACTTGTTCCCATTCTAAATAGGTGCTTGCTGGTGCAAAATTTGGTTCGTGTAGGATTTTTCCTTCCCTCGGACTTTTCCCTTTTGCCAGAAAAAAAATTCTTCAGTTTGTCATTGCTCTTCCCTTTCAGGGAGAGTTTTGGAAATGAGGGATAGTTTCTTCCTCCTCTTTCCAGCAGGAATATGCATGAGGTGAAGACAGAAGACTACCTCAGGAGGACAGGAGGGCTCTGTGCCTCCTTACCTGCCTGCCCTGCCTAATCCACACTGACCACAGGCACCAGTTTTACAAGGGATCACCTGCCCTTCAGCTGGAGCAATGTTCTCAGTGCAGGACTGACACAAACTGGAGCTGCAGTTGTGATGAAGAACAGATAAAACAGGGAAGAATTTGCCACTTTCTTCTACGAGTAAATGACAACACTCTGAACCCAGTTTCATTAAACTCTTCAGGAAAAATAGGAGCTCACAGAAAAAGAGGTAATTTCCTCCTCCCTTGAGGACTGGAGTCACCACAATTACTCTATAGCGTCAGCAACTCCATCACCACCAGAGTGAGTCCAAGAGGAAAAAATAGCCAGGGAGGCAGGAAAAAAATAATCCACCTCTATTTTTCTTTTCTTACCAAATTAAATGACCTGCACTGGGGAGTTTCTAACACTTCTAAATGGTTGACTGAAGCTCCAATTTATTTCCTGTCAGATTCTCACATGCTCCAGTGTGATGAGGGTTGCCCTACAAGCACTGAGCAGCCTCTCCTTGCTCAGAGTCTGTGTCCCTAGTGCATCACACAGGCAGCTCCCAACTGCTCAGGCAGTGGGTGCAGTCTTTGTTTTGTTTTGTTGCTGTGGTTTTTAAGTGACCGCTGTGTTTGTAGAAGAAAGTTCAGATAGGAATAGGGGTGGCTTTCATGGTGTCAGGGTGAGGCTCCTTGCAGCTTGCATTGTAGCTCTGGCCAGAGGGAAAGGCAGCCAGAATGCAGCTTTATTACTGACAAAAGCCACTTCTGAAGCACTTGGTGATTTTAATAGCTTTTAGTTAATGCTTGCAGGTGAGGCTGAGCCAGGAAGAGCAGCCCGAAACATGAGGCTTGAGAAAGCAGCATAATGCCAAGCTCTGGAGGGCAACTGAGGTGCTGCAAACCAGCCCTGCTCTGCCAAATGCAATGCTGAGGAACAACGCTGACTGGTGGGATGGGTGGTATAGGCAACAAGAGATAATGGGTGTGAAGAGGGAACCACTTCCTGGGATGTCCCAGCCGCACAGACCTGTTGCTGCTCCTTGGCTGGCTCAGATGGGCCAGGAGGTGGCTGTCCCAGAGTCTGGCAGGTAGCCTTTGCCCATCTACCCTGCCATGCTCCACATGGTTTGTGGGTGTTTGAAATGCTCCATGATGTGACTGAATAATCCCAGTTGTTCTGGACCTCCCAGCCCAAAGCTGGATAAAACTTGTAGAGAGGGTAGATCTGTATAGACCCTGCTCCTGCATCCTCCATACAAGACTTCTGTATCTCATGGCAGGAACAAGAGAATGAGCCTGAAGGTCTACACAAGCTTTTCAAATGTGTCTGAGCCCTATATTTTGAAATTTGGCCTATACAGGACTCTCCAAAGGGCTGTGTGGAAGCTGAAGAGCACATATTGGTAAAAACAGCATCCCTCTCCTGCACTGCACTGCTTAGAGTGGAATAGCAATCTATGGCATGCATAAAATTAGTGACACTGTGTTTTTGTTTCCTTCTTTGATTAGCAAAGCTTGTTGCAAGTGGTGTGTTTAAACAGATATTATGCAAGATGGTGATAACCAGTTTTAAGTCATTATACAAGCAGTTTAATTTGATGTTGCTCTATAAATAATCTAAGTCTATTTGCATGCATATTTTGTTGACAGGAAGATAAAAACCATAATTCCTACAAACAACATAATAATGTTTTATCAGTGGCAAAAACAGAGGAAAAATCTGCCTTTCAAAATGCAGCGGTTCAACCACTAAAGAGTAGAACTTCATTACATCCAGTCATATTAAAAAAAAAAAAAGGAAAAAAAACCAGTACAGCTCCATCCATAAACTCCATGGAAGCAGAGAAAAGACTAAACCATGTAAGTTGGAGACAGTATGTTTTGTTTCCTAGCTGAGAATATTGACTGATGCCAGTGTTCTCTGGATCTGATCACTGCGTTGTTGATAGAGCGTGCTATGTCCCAGTGCATCACTTTGATACACAAAGTAAATTTTATGGGGTTTGACTATTCTTTATAATACTACCACATGCTTACAAAAGAAGAAAAGAAAGTTTCATAGTTCAGTCAAGCAACTTCTGAAAAGTACTCTGTGTTGTGAGTCCAAATGCAAATGTCCCAGCCCACAGCTGTGGCTTGCAAAGCTCTGGGGTTGTGTTGCCCCAGCACAGCTCCCAACACTGGCAAAGATCTACTGCCAGAGAGTACCCTGCTAGCAAAGAAGCTGGGCAAGGCTCACAGGGAGTGGAAATAAGAGTCTAGCTTTTATAGATGACAAATGAAATATTTTATTTGGGAGTTTTTCAGTACCTGGTTTGAAACATCTACGTCATACAGCCTCTAAAAATTTCACCCCTGTTTCTGCTGTTCTGTGAGCAAAGCTTGGCAGATGTAAACTTGTGCCAAATAGGGTGAAATTAGGCTCTACTGGGAGTCCTATACGTGTCTAGAGCTGACAAATGTGCAGATCTTTGATATTGCTGACTTGTGCAAGTTGCACCCAGAGTTAACCTTCCTGGACAGCAGAGTGCAGATAAGTGCATCTGTTGCTTTCCAGGTCAAACAAGAAAAAAAAGTTACTTTACCAGAATTTTTTTCACAAGATTTCACACTACTGTCTGCTCTGGATATTCATCCCCCTAGCAACAGCAGGAGCACCTGGGCATCTTCTTAAATCTCTCCCCTTGCATAAAGATGAATTTTTCGAGCTCATGCAATGTTTGCTGCCTTGCAGTGAAGTTTTCTCATCAAATTCCTGCCCCCCTCAAAGACTCTCAGTTGGCGCCAAGTGCAGGATCCCCAAGATAGGACATCCTGGCCTGGAGGGGTGACTGGAAGCACTCATTATCCATATTTTGTGTGGAGGTGTTTCCAAGCCTGGAAGGAAACCTGAAGTGAGATTTAGCTGTACCCAGCTGTGCTCACCTCAAGGCCACCACTACAGTGATGAATTCTGTAGGAAAGAGCAAATTTGTCCTGCAGATCTGTGTGCTAGAATTCAAAAGCTTCATAAAGAAATGACAGCAAACCAGACTATTTTTTTCTCATCAATGGTGAGGAAGATATGCTGTCAGCAATCTGGTAACTGCTTCTACCTTGTACCTACTAAGAGTTAACTGCTGTTTGGAAAGAAGGAAGAGTGTAGCCTTTTTCATATTTTTGCTAACTCAGTTTCTTCTGAATGAAATGAAGATGCAGCTGGTGCTGACAGTTTGGAAGGAGGACTCTGCTTTTAGTGTTGGTCCATTAGGTCTGTTTGTTCACTATTTAATACTCCATAAGACTTTGCTTTAATTTAACAAACAATTTCATCTATCTGCAATAAATAAAATATAGTATTTCTTTTCCAGCGCCATATTTGCCAAGTCAGGGATGTACTGCCATTTTGTTGAGGCACAGCACTGGTAGAGAAAGTAATTGTGTCTTTGAAGATCACACTTCATTCATTTTGCAGTGGTGGTTCCTGATTACCCAAGTTGAGTTCCTTAATAAAAGATGCCTGTTGTTGGAAATAAGCTGTAGTTTAGCAAATAGTCCTAGTGCAGAAGTTAATAATGTGACCATTTTAGAGGCAGCACTTTCCAGATTTTAAATCTCAGTTTTGAGGCAATGAGAAAGCCCAGGGTCTCTCATCAGCTTTTAAAAGACAAACCTAGGAGTTATTGTTTTGACTTGGACAGAGCTTCCATTTTGAGCTATCTTGAACAGATGAAAATTTTCCCAGTCTTACACAACTTCAGCTTTTTGTTGTTTTTAAAATAAGAAATTTCAAAGAACAATAGGTTTTTAATGAAGAACAAAAGGAACCACAAATGAGCAGCACAGAGTTCAACCCAGCTCCAGAGAGTTGCTTAAGCCAGGAAGTCAGCAGGGACACCAGGAGGTGAATTTTTAGCCTGTTTGTAGCTTTTGCAAGGAAAGGAAGGATCTTAGAAAAGTGAAATCACTAAGACTTAATCCAGCTGAAAGTTCATGTCTCAGTCAATTTATTGCCAGACTTCCATAAGAAAAAGACCAGGTGCCCATCTTACTGGCACCTGGTGCCTCTGTGGGTAACACTCAGGGCAAGGTGGCAGGTGGGACTGGCTGGTGGTGCTGTGGCTCGTGTGGGAGACTCTGCCTTACATTCATTAAATCAGATTTTCCAAAGAGCAGCACATGCAGCAGCTGGCAGCAGACCTGGATCAAGGGCATTTTCCCAGACTGGCAAACAATGACGCTGTCTTTGTGCTTTGCTGAACACACTTAGGTGTAGAACTACTAAGAAAATACTCTTGGATTTAGGATGGGGTACAGGCTCTCTCTGGGTTTACCTGACAGATTGGGATGAAAAAAAACTAATAACTGATCAGCAGAAAAAATGCATTTATCTCACATCAGGACTTAGGCTAAATTTGTCCTGAATCTGAAATTAAATATGAAAAGCAAACAGAAGGGAATAAAAACAGTTCTAGTATGAGGCTCCTACTCCCACAGGCACAAAGATGGAAAATGTGAAGAACTATCCATTGCTGCACCCATCCACTCGGAAATGTTCCACTGACCCAGGCAGCCCAGGAGGTGTCTAACTGACTCTGCTATTTTAGCAAATGGATAATTGATGGGTTATTTATAAATAACATTCTCATGGCTGGTTGGAGCGCCAAGGAAGTCTGCCTGAAATGATGGCTGGAGGCACTAGAGGGCTCTGGTCCCTTTGCAGAGTTGCTGTGGTAGATAGAGCAGAAGCGCATGTGGCCTCCTGGAGGTGCCTGGGCAGACACACCATGAAGGGTGGCTTCTTGGGCCAGTTTTACTGTTCTGGCAAGAACAGGTTTTTTCACAGCCAGGACAGAAACCTGCTGAGCACAGACTAGCCAGCTCCTGTATGCTGACCTCCCTGCCCTGTGGCATGCCCCAGCTGGCAAGTGTTTGCTCTGCTGCACTCTTTCACTTCCATCACCAGCGTTTTTCACTTCCTTTCTTGCTTATAATTTGTCCTTTTTCCAGGGTGTTGCTTTGTTATTGCCGTTTCTTTTCTCTTGTGCAAAAAATTCCCTCTTATTTTTTGTGTTTGCCTTTCTATCTGGAGCATTATTGTGCTTGAAAGGACTGTTGTGAAATCCTGCAGTTTTCATGAATTAAATGAATCAGTGGGAAAACAAACAGATCCAGGAGTCTCAGAGCATTCACCTGGTTTACAGCATTGCTTGGGCTTTTCAGTTCTCTGTGTGCTGGATGTGGAGAAAGTCAAACTCCCTAGGAGAGCAAAGACAGCAAAGACCACCCCCACCTTTCTTTTTTGGGGAACTCACGTGTGATAAAGTGTGGAAGGCTGCAGGGTATGGGTATCAAGGACTTGAGAAGCCTCCATGACATAGAAAGGAAGAAATAAAGGGGAAGGGAATGGAAGTGAGGTGACGTGGAGTAACACAAGCACAATGTGGGGAGGATTTATTTCACCTTTGAAAATGGCAAAGAATGAAATGCAGGGACATTGCCTCTGTACAGCACTCTTCACCTGAAACCACAGTCCAGAAAGGCTTTTATGTGCTTTACCTCATCCTGGGATTTTCTGATGGTTCTAATAGATAGTCCACATGGCAACCTCCTGAAAACCACAGATTATCAGTGCAAATCAAGTTGGCTCAAATTCTTCATGTCAGATGTAAATTATTTTATCAGAAAGTAAAATTTCACATCAGAGAGAACCTTAGCTTCAAATTTGGCATGCAGACAGGCTAGTAACTGCTTTGCTGAAGGACTAGATCCTGTGAAATAATATTCATCTGCTTTAATTTTCATGCAGCTGGGTTAAGCCTTGCCTCATTATGTTACCATTAGGTGCATTAATATTTTTTGACAAAACTACATTAAAATTGTAGATTGATCTTGGTGTGCTGCAGAGACCATGCTGGCTTTTTAAAGTGCCTGGAAATACTTTGTGTTTTGATGTGAAAGAAGATTAAAGGCGTGAAAGTCTATTAGACAGATATCCTGTGTGGTACTATGTCATTTGGTATATTGAGTCTTTTTTTATTTGGTGTATCAAGAGCAGGATTTGACATGGAGCACCATGTGGTGGAAAGAATCCCTAGTCAGAAAAACTCAGGATACAGTAACAATAAGAAAAATTATATATAAAATGAAAAAAATGCAAGTTCAAGTGACTAAAAATTCTGAATGGAAGATCTTTTATTTGTGGGAAGCCCAAAACCTAGAAGCAAAGAGTGTGGATTTCACTAATTTCAGCAGCTGTTTGTTCTCCTGCAGCCATACAGCTAACATTGAGACTGAAGATCTGTTTCTCTGCAATAACTGAATACCAGAAATGTTCTGTTGTAATGTTTTGTGTTGGGATGCCCTTACTGCCTGCATTTTAGCAAACAGAACAGTAAGCTTTTCCTAGGACAGAACAATGTGGGTGCAGGGTAAGGCTGGAAATCAGGGGAAGTTCAGCCTTGCAGAAAGCTCAGCTCTGCCTTGTAGTCATGGAGGTAAAAAGCTGAAGTCACATGCAGGAAAGAATTATTATTTCTAAATGTGTTGTTTTGAAGAGAGAGGGCAGATTAGTTGTAAACTTTTAAAATTTGACTTTCAGTTAGAAAAAGATGAGCTTGAGATCAGCCTGATTGCCACCATGGGGGATTTGAGACAGGCTCCTTGAATTGTTGACTCTGAGATATTTTATTTCTGGCTCTGCTGCACAAACAGCAGTGACTGAACTTTAAGAGTACTTGTGAGTGGGTTTTAGCTCTCTTGACTTAGCCAAGGGAAGCCAACAAGGACTCAGCCTGCATTTGAATTACCATTTTGTGGAAAGTGTGCAGCAGCGATCAGGTGGTTTCAGAGGAGATGAGGCTGGCATTCCATGGGAGTCCATGGCTGCTTCCTTGCTGTCCTGTGCAGAGCAGCTCTCCCCTCTCATGCTGAGGACGTGATTGTACCCTCACTTCATCTCTGGTTTCACTAATCATCTGGAAGCACTTTGTTAGCTGTTTTTCAGGGATGTAACTAAATGTGGATCCAGCCTCTCATCTTCATGCAGTGACTATAATGATATTCTTTAAAGTGCAATTTCTCATTGCAAAACTCCTTGTCTGGTGGAGCCCTTGTCCTCTGTACCAGCTCAGATCATCATTTGGGTTTCCTCCTGTTGTAATTGTGAACTCCAGTTCAGGTGCCTTCAGCACATTATTTACAATATCACTGAGCACTTTGTTCAGTCTTGTGAAAAAAACCACAAAAGTCTACTTCTTAACATAGTATTTGCTCTATTTCATCTTTTAAAAATGTATCTGACCAGCTGGGATTGAGGCTGGCATATTTCTAACCTCTCTTTCTCCTATCATGCAAAATCAAAGCTGCTGATCTTCACAGGGCTGGCTGCTGATTGAAGTGCAATCACTCCTCATCACTGCAACCTGCAGGCTGTTCAGTTCTGGGCTTCTGTAAGCCAGGACCCAAAGCTGACCACAGGGCAGGGTGGAACAGCCTCATGGGGATGAGCACCAGGTGGCTTTGTCCCTCTGGCTCCTTCAGATTACTGGGAAAATACAAGCAGGAGCAGATGGACTGAGGGAAGAGGTGTGAGGAATTAATATGAGCCCCAGGTGTGGAGAGAAACTGTGGCTTGGTTACTGCCGGGGGCTGGGGGTGAAACAGCAAGTGAGAAACAAGGATGAAAAGAGAGGGGTGTAACAGGAGCCTCTTCCCCAGGGAGGTGGAGGGGCCCAGCTCTTTGTAATGTTATTTGCTGTGTATGAATCACAGTTAACAGAGGTCCTGCCGGGTTTGCTCCGTACCTTCACTTTCAGGGTGAGCTTGAAGCACCCTTGCTTTAGGAGGACCTTTTCTTGAGGTGGTAGTTGAACTTCCCAGCCCCAAAAACATGGTCTTTGTTACCTTCTGTCATCCACTTGGGTGATGGGGACCAGCCTCTGCTGCTGGACTCTGTTCTCTCCAGCTCTGTGCCTGACTTGAACTCCAGAGCCCTCAGATTCCAGAGGAGAGCAGGGGGCTGAAGCTTGGAAAGGCAGTGTCCGGTCTGTGGCAATGCAGAGGGTGTGGTGAGTGGGGTGGATTTATGTAGCAGTGGGGGTTGGCAGGGTCAAAGGGGGCACTGCCCAGCTGGCAATGGAGGGCAGCCTCCCCCGGAGGAGAATTGGCTCCTATTAGAACTAAGCTTCAACTTAATTATTTTAGCTACACTGGGATAATTTCAATTAGCGCTTCACATCTGATGCTATCTCTCCTGTTCTGCATAGGCAGCATTTGCCCTGAATTTTTTTGCTCTTGTGCTGGAGTTTGCCATGACTAAAAGTCTTACCCATTCTCCAGGTTCTTCGTATTTATGCTCTGAGTCTCTTTGTTTATCAGATTGTTCAGGATATTGAAACAATTTATGGGAAGCAGTTTCATTTTGATTAAATTGCATCTGTGCTGCAGAGGTAGGACTCATTTCTCTGCCTCTTTTCTCTCACCAGCATCCACTCTCAGCTGGATACATCCTCTCAGAAGACTGCAAACTTTCTCAGAGTCCTGCTGCTCCCTTTCCCCTTGGGGCTCCTTTACCAGCTGCATATCTGCAGTGTCACATGTGTAATGGAGCTACTGTGCAGCCAATATCTCTTCATTTGGGGAAAAGAGTGCTTTGAAAACGAGGGAGATTAAGAAAATTTCTGTGAGCTTTGGTGAAAGTGACCTGTTCTTCTGGGATAAGACATATTTTAAAACTTTACCCAAAAATGTTAACTTGCACTCAGGGTTGTCTCATGGTGCAGGTGATGGGAGAAATAGCCTTCCCTTGAGAAGCTGATAAGCCTTCCCTAGAGAAGCTGCCTTGAGTGGCAGAAGGGCCTTGTGGGTGCATTTTCTGTTCAGGAATGGTGCTGCTAACTGCCCAAACCCTAATTTGTACAAAGATTAAAAGAAAAAACAAAATCCCACTATATTTTGTCTCCCTTCTCCACACCACTTATGAACCTAGGCTGTGTATGCCCCCCTTTGTCTTCCTTCCTTTTTTTTTTATTGATTTCAAATTCTAGTGTGATTCTTGAATATGTCATTTTTTAAAAATTATTTTTAATATGTGTCAGCTGTATAATTACAGAGATTAAGCCATTCTGCCATTCCTGTCTTGCTCCAAGGGGCCAGTTTTCACACAGATGGCTATGACTTATTTACCCCACAGAAGGGTGCTCTGCAGGAGCATCTGTTTGAATTTCATCAAGAACAGGAACTCTGCCCACATCGGGCTGGAGACCTCTCCTCACTTGCAGTTGCCTTTTGTTGGTTTTAGCCTATGCAATTTCCCAAGTGATTGGAAATGTCAGAGAGATGTGATAGTGTGATCTGAAGGGTTGTCTCCGTTCAATATCAAAGCAAACTGGTGGTTATCCAGTAATAATTAAAACTGTTAGCTCAGCTAATCAATATGTCTCAGTTTAGTGAAGTCTTGTGCAACTTCAGACTTTCTTTTTAATTAAACTTGCTGTGGTGACCTTTTATCCCCTTACTTGCATCATAATGCCATCTGTTTGCATATATTGATGTAATAGGAAGGATGCACTCAAGCCAGCTGTATGGAAATCTTGACTGAACAATTTTATAAGGAAATGTTGGGAAGGTTCATGATGCATTTGCAAGGGAGAGGCAGATGCAGCTAGGAAAAACTAGTTCATATCCTTCACAGGAAGCAGAAAGTTGTTGACAGTGAGTATCCTGATTCCCGATATTGTGATTCCTGATTCCATGGGGTTTCAACAGGTTTGCTCCTGTGTTGTGGATCAGCAGGGATTCCACCCCTGTAAGTCATGTTCTGGCTGTGCAGAATCCAAGACCATGTATGATTACAGTGAACTGGGTCTGTATCCAAAACCACAGAGTAGTTTCAGTACCATATGGAAGATGGTCTACCAGATCACCAGTCTGCTCTGACATGTCCCTTCTCTTGTGCTGCTTCTGGGAGCTGCCCAGATTTACAGACTGGGAATTTACCACTTTTTTTATTTCTTTGCCCTGTGTGAAACTGGATTGATCAGGAAACCCTTTGCTCTGACTGTAGCAAATTTATATGCTAAATACTCCCATAGTCAGAGGCTGAGTAATGCAGATGACATTTTGTCTGGCTGTGGATTTGCAGCCTGTGTTGGTACAGGCCACCTGAGATCTCTTGGCATCAGGCAGAGACATCCATTTGTCTGTCTCATTTCCTCTACCTAGTAAACACAGGTTAATCTTTCTCGAATGCACGGCTGGAGAATTTCAAAAGGAAATAAGTCTGCTTTGTGAGAGCCAGCACAAAAATCCTGGCCCTCCATGTTTACTCAATTCAGAGGGTCTTAATAAAGCTGGTGGGGTTTAGGGCAGAGCTAGGAGCCAGTCAGCCCAGTGCTGGATTGTGCCCTTAGCTAGTAGGCAAATTCATCAGCCTGTGATTCATCCTGAAATGGGGAAAACAGATGAACTTTCATATGACAGGAGAGTGGGCAGCTTTGAATTGTTAAAAATCACTGTTGCATAGACAGCACGTGAAGCCAAGTGAACGTGCTCACTTCATACACCCCCTGCCAGTCTGTTCCCCAGCCTTGTGCTGCTAAAGGTCACCGGGTGTTTTGCAAAACTTACGAAAATCTTGCTTCACTATGTTTTATTTTCAAGCTACTCTATTGCCATTGCAAAACCCAGTTGGGGGAGACTGCCTTGGAGATGGTTATAATTTCTCTGTGCCATCTCTCTCCTCACAGCGCAGGGAATAATGAGAGGAGCTGTGCATGGGGCTGTCTGGCTCTGCTTTATGGGCACAGCCAAGGCTTTAGAAGCCACTTCTGTCCTATGCTGGAACAAAATGAGAAATGCACAGACATTTCTGAGAGCCAGGGAGAGCAGCTGGCCGACTCCAGAATGGCTAAGAGGCTGGCAAGTGGGATGTGAACCCAAAATGAGCAACATCTATTGACTCCTCTAAAGCAGGATGTTTCTGCTTGGGGAAAAGGGGGATGTGGTGCTTCTCT
Source organism: Tichodroma muraria (assembly GCA_013390105.1). NCBI lineage: Eukaryota > Metazoa > Chordata > Aves > Passeriformes > Sittidae > Tichodroma > Tichodroma muraria. The sequence continues at coordinate 21,587 of WAAG01081054.1, forward strand.
CTCCATCCCTTTCTTCTGCTGCTGCCCATCCTGCCTGACAGCAACCACCAAGGTCAGTGGAGAAGACCCTATTGTAGAGGCTTTATTGCAAAGATGATTTTGCAAAATGTTAATTTTATTGCTTTTTTGATGAGGTGAGAGTGGGAGGCACAAGGCGTATTGTTTGCAGAGGGCTGTCTTGTTTTGTACCTGACTTGCCATCCAGGGTGTCCTAGTCCCTCTAAGATGCTCCTGAATGCTCTATTATATGTTTTTCTGCTGTTTAGAACTCACCTTCTCCATTGAAAGGCACAGCCACCTATGGACTGTGTTCCGCTTTCTGGAGGCTCCTGCTATGAGCTGTGCTAAAGATTTAAGACTGTTTAAAGCTAAGGATAAAACTCAGACTTTCACAAAAGATGCTGAAGAGATGATTATTATTTATTTATTATTAGAAGTCCATAAGGCATGTAAGTTAGCAATTAGTTAACGTGCAATTAGTAAGTATTAGTACTTACTAGTACTAATTATTATTACCAATTAGTTAGGAAGCAATTAGTTAATTGCCCCTTATAAGCAGCAGGGAGTTTGACATTGAGCAGTGACCCACTAGCATTTCTGCCTTTCCCAGAACAACCTCACCTCTCAAAAAGCAAAAGTATTTTCCTTTTTGTAGAGTTTGGCAAAATGCTCATCTGTAAGAGTTTAGCAATGTTGCTGATATTTTTGACAGAATAGGAAACCTCGATGTTCCCACCTACAGAAAGTAATTTCTAGCTAATGGCGGCAGGTGTAAATAGGATGCAGAGTTTTTCCCAGGGTATTTCATGCCACAACTAAATGTTTTTGAGCCATGAATAATCTGCATTCAGCTAGAAAGAGCACTGCATGCTCCCCTGGGACAGCACAGACTGTGACCATCCCAATTCTTTCTTGGAACAAGCCTCCTTCACCCCACTGTGCCAAGGGATCACCTCCCACCCAGGCTCTGTGTCAGCAAAGAAACTCAGGGGTACAAGGTTGCTCCCTCCCTGCCAGGCTGAGCAGGCACAGGGGGATCACCACAAGCACTGAGGGTGTGAACAGAGCTTGGGTCAGCCATGGCTGTGGCCCTCTGGGGCTGGGGTTTGACAGCAGCAAGGTCACCCTGTGTTTGCAGCTCTGCACTGAGCAATCTCCTGTGCTATTGAGGCGAGGTGAAATTCAGGGCTGCTCTGTTCTGCCTTCAGCTCGTGTAAATAAGCCTGAAGGGTGAAAGCCAAATGAAGCAAAGGCAAACAAAATACTTTGCATCAATATTTTTGTAAGCTCTTAGGGGGCTGAGGGCAGCATGTCCCATATCCCTAGATAATGGGGCCCTGAGCAATTACAGTGTGGGCACAATCTGAAAACTGTGTTGTGTTAGCTCAGCTGAAATATAGAACAAAGACAGATGGGTAAGGCTACTCTGAAAGCAAAAGGGAGGCTCATTTTTGCATTGGTTTGGGCTGAGCTGTGCTCCCTGCTGCTGCTATCTTGCCCTCATAAATATCTACATACAGAAGCTGGTGTTTTGGGGAAACGCTGTGAGCCTTTTCCTGAGACTCCTCTGCGATGACGGTGGGGTAGGCAAAACTGAAATCTGCTGGAGTGATTCTGCTTGATCTCCCACACCTCCTGAACTTGTTACAGACCTACCTGAGCACTGCAGGCAGAGTGCACAGAGGAGCCTGCACAGCTCAGAGCAAAAGCCCTTTTGCCACCAAAGGGAGCAGACTGGGGGCTGTAGCCGTTGTGTGGGAGGAGATGAAATTCAAAACCCCCACAATAGCATGTGGAAAGGCAGGTAATGGCCCTGCTGAACGAGCTGGGTATCGACTGCTGGAAGGAAATGGGCTTCCCATTTGCATAAAATATCTACTTTTCGATGTGTGCCAGTTGGGGGTTGGTAAAGCCATGGATTATATTTAGCAAAATTGTATGCTCCTTACCTGGAGTCTCTTTTCATTCTCTACCTCCCCTTTTTGACATTAAAATTAAAGCAGAGTAGGATCTTTTATATTACTGAATAGGAAAGCTGTAATTAACTAGTCCATCATGATTACTTTTATACCTGAGATCATTAAAGGTAAGGCAAAGTCGCAGCTGCTGCTGTAATATGCTGCCATGCTATTGAGAGTATAGATACATTTTGAACATTTTCTTATGAGAGTGCCAGTTTCACTGAAAATGCCTGCAGCCTTAGGCTGCCTTCTAAGCCAGTAGCTTCTATGCTTTCTCTCTATCCCTAATTATTCAACTCTACATCAGTAGTTTGCTATTTAATTATAGGGGCTTTTTTGTTTTGTTTTGGATCAAGACCTTTTTGCTCTGGATCACCATGAAAATTTATTTGGTGCAATATCACTTCTGCTAATTACAGATTCAAAAAATCCCCCTTTGTTTGTGTTACTACAGAGTTAAATACCCTCTGGTTAGAAGAGAGTCTTGGCATTTCTGCTCAGTAAAGGCTGTTTGGATTTATTAAGTCATGCAAAACTAACAAACAAGATTAAATAGAAAAAATGAAAAAAATCCACTCCAAAACGCTCTGCTACTCCTACAGGAAGTAAGAGAACTCATAGGATGTGTGGGTAATTTTAGAAGATGACAGTTTTGTGATCTTTACCATGATCGCTGGAGCTCTTCTGTCTGTGTCTTTCAGCTGCTGTCCTAATATTAAAAAAACTCCACCTCTGAAGAGCACCAGAGTTTCTCTCTTTGGCTCAGGTCTATGTTTTTAGGGCAGCAGGGACAGGACCAGCAAGGGCTCAGCAGTGCACAAAGATGGGCACCACTGAGGTTCTCCAGCACAGGCGGCTGCATTTGCTAATATTGGCCATCAAATGTTAACTAGGTCATAAAAATGTCTGTGAGCTGGCCATAATTAGTCTCCTAATGATCTGCTGTTTCAGTCCCTTCTCCAGTGGCTTCACAAAGGTTGTGTTTATGAACACGTGTCAGGATTAGCAATCATTTTATTCTGAGTGATGGTAATGGCTGTGGGCTGTGAAACCGTTCCTCAGTTTTTTAGGGGTTGTTTTGGTCAAACGTTTCCCTGTCATTTGGCATGAAGTAATGGTGTTCAGAATGGCTTAGGCTGCACACAGAAAACTACACTGCTCCTCTTGGAGCTGCACAGCAGTAGGATAGTAGTCAGATATATTTTTACAGCTCTTTCTTACCTCCGTTCCCCCGGATTTATAAATCATAGCATTTGCTTTTGAACACTTGCAGCTAAATAAAACCCAACACAACAGCTTTCCTGTGCTGTGGAAAGCTGTTCTGAGATTTTTGCAACCCAGCTTAAAATTCTCGGCAACCAAAAAACCTGAGTGAATGTGGTAGAGACAGCATTTCCTAGGCATAAGGCAGCGTGGGAATGTCTGTGGAGTAAAGGGCAAGGAGCTTCTTATTTAGAGAGGCATTGCACGTAAATAAATGTTTGCTAAACAAGCCTTTCCCTGGGCAACACCCCTCCTGCCTTCCAGCAGGGAGTGTTGTGTGATGATGCAGGGGACCACAGGTGATGTTGTGTGCCTGTTTGCATGGCTCCCTGGCTGCTTGGAGCTCTCCCATCCTCCCGGTGGAGCCATGGCCCTGTAGCTGATTTGCTATGTGGGATTTGCATCAATGCAGAATGGCTGCCTGCAGCTCTGCCTCATGTCCCTGCTCCCTGAAATCGGAGCAACAGGCTTCGTGTTGCCAGAAGGGGAGGTCACATGGTGACACCTCTCGTGAGGTTTGCTGTGGAGCTGACTAGACAGAGTGGCTAAACCCCACTGTGGGGCAGCCTGAACTTGAGCACCTGGGCTCAGCTCTGCAATATGGGCAGGAGCCCAAGAGGTGGATTTGAAGCTCCCTAACTACTGTTATGAAATGAGCTGTGCAGTTTCACAAAGGGCAACTTTGAGGACAAGGACCTTGCCATGTTGTACACCACTGTTGTGCAAAGTTTTTATATGTATCGAGTGCTTTTCCAGACTTAAGGTAGGATGTGACAGCTCATCCCTCCACTGCTGCTCCTGTTCCCTGGCTTGGGGCAGCATTGCTCTTCAGCAATTTGAGCCATTCCAGAGGCTGCCCCAAAGTCCAGCGCTCTGCACACAGCAAGCTCCTGGGTACCTGTGCATGGCTTGGCCGTGCTGCTCTCCTGTTGGGAACTGTGACCAGGCTCTCCTCCTTCCCTCCCTCTCTCTCCCCCTCCCTCCCACCTTGCCTCACAGACAAATTGAAGTAGCTGGAGATCAAATTGAAGTCCAGTGAAAGCACTGGGGGTTTTTCTGCTGACTGCCTGACTCCTGCCTGCTTTGGGCTGCTCCAGGGAACTCTTGGTTTCCACCCTCGTTGCGTCTTTCTTGGCTTGACCTGTGCAGGGCTGCTGTAACCAGACTTTAATGGAGCATGAGCTTGATTTAGGCAGGGGCCGTGCCCCTCTGCTCGGAGCAAGGAGAGGAAGCCTTGCTGTGACTGCCTATGCAGCCCAGCAGAAATGAGCTTCAGGTGGAGAACAAACTATCACCTATCCTGCAGAGGAGGGAGAATGAAAAGAACCCTAAACTCCTTGGCTCATTGAATTCAGTAGCTTTTGTTCCCATGATTGTCTAGATTTGGAGAACGTGTAGATTCCTGAGGGAAAGTAAATTAAACTCTGAAAAAAAAAAATCCATTCTTTAGAATGGCTCATAAAAATATCTTCTAAGAGGAGTGCAATTTCTGCCTTTGTGTCCTCTGGAGCTAAATGATCAGCCATATTATGTGCTGTGCTTCGTTACCCAAGAACATTGCAGCAACGAGCTGGAATAATGAGTGCAAAGCTTCATTCAGAGGATAGCTGAGCTTCTCAGAGCTGCAAAAGACCAGGTTTATTAATGAGAAATACTAAAACATCCTTATTTAAGAAATGTATATCTTCTAGGATGGTTCTGAAAATTACAGTTAAATCAACTGAGATGTCAGATATAAAAAGAGACTGTGTGATTCCCATGAATACCCTCTGAACTGTGTCTTGGCTGCCCTTCCTGGCAGTCAGCATTTTGCAGTTCTCATTTCCAAGCAGCCAGCTTTGGCTTTGCGTAGGAGATGTCTCCACTAGCAGTGGGAACGGAAATAACTGTCATTCTAGCAGCAATATGTAAAGAATGTAATCAACTTTGCAAGCTTTAAAATCCTTTCTGGATGGGTGAAATGGTAGTACCCATCAAACTATTCTCATCTCTCTTAGCTTCTTAACATTGGTTTTCGAGCACCATGTAACCCACAAGAACAGTATCCATTCCCACTGCATCAGGCTGCCAGGCTGCTTTGTTCATGTGAGCTATTGTGCACAGAAAGATTCAGTTTGCCCTTATCTTCTGCATCTTCTCTGAACCAAAATATTGGCATCAGGTTTCAAAAAATACATTTTATCTTTGCAGAAATGAATTTATATGTATCTTTAAATGAATTCCTGTAAGTCATCTTTCATGAAAGACATTGAAACATATCATGAGTTAACTGGCTTTGTTCCCTTTCTTCAGACAAACTGACATTAAGAAACTTCAGGCTTCACACTGGCAGATCTTGTGACATTTGTGCTCTCTCACTGAGCATTGTGGACATAATTTTGTCCCTTCTGGGATTAGTTCTACTGTACCAAATCACTCAAAGATTATCACTTGTACCTTGTGTCCAGTATGACTTTTAATTCCCTGGTCTGTAATTCCCACAAAGTACTTGATTAACTTCTGAGGTATTCTGTATAACGTTGTTCTAAGTCCCCAAAGCAATTTAGCAAGCCTTGCTGCCTTCAGTATTAATGTTCTCTCAAAGTTGCATTCTGATGATAAACCCTATTTTAAATAAATAAGCTCACAACACTGAGTATGCATTTTGATCATACTGATGGTGATCTCCCATGCATTAATATGAATGAGCAGGATTAGCATGGCAAAATTCTCAATTTCTCTAAGTGCTGGAAATCTGAGTCAGACTAAAGTGTTAAAATTTTGCCTTGGCTTGTTCATCCTTAAAGGGTTTTTTTCTAAGTTATAGCCAAGCATATAAATGCAGTCAAAGGCCAAGAGCATGAAATATAAATTAGAAGTTGAAATTTTCATTATATACGTCAGAGATGTGAAAATTTGCCAGCATTTTTTATTCTTATTTTCCTAAAAGGTTGGGTTTGGGGTTGTTGGTGGGGGAAATTGTTTAGGTTTTGTAAATTTTGTTGCTGATGGTGGTTTTGCTTTTTTTGTTGTTGTAATTGAAATGTCAGGAGCTGGCAGGGTTCAGAGTGTGGGATGCATGTGGATGGCTCAGCCTGGAGATAAGGAGATGGAGCAGAAGCTAATTTCCACCTTTACCTGCCTGAAGTGTGGGGCATAAAGAGAAAGGAGCAAAGATCATCTGGAAGATACAAACTGAAGGGCCATGAGGCACCTTCGCACCTCATTCATTTTGTGTTTCTATGAATTTATCACGTATTTGAGTGCTGTGATGTCCTTCTAGCATGACCCACAAGGCAGTGGGAAGGAGGATGTGCTGGGTGTGCTGTTCAGAGCCAGACTGTGGTGGGGACAGGGCACTTGTGGTCTGTGAGCTTCTCCACCCCTGCACAAGAGCTCCTGCAAGAACCTGGACTTTCGTGGGTGTCTTGCTTTCATGGCTTGTGCATTCATTCAGATTATAAAACCCTTCCCAAAAGGAAATATCAGCCAAACTTCTGGAAACTGAAGTGACAAATGATATTATTTACTGTTTGTCTTTAAAACATCCTTCTCTAAAACTCTGAGCAGCTGTAGTCTCCTTGCCCAAGCAACTTAATTGTCAGCTCTCTGGTGAGCCAAGCTGTCCTCTTTAGGTCATTGCAATGAGGAAACAGCTTTGTCAGAGCATCATCTCCTGGGTGAACGCCATGGCACTGACAGCTCAGAAATGGAACGGGCTTTGCTAGTGCAGTTGTGTGTGCATCACTTCCCACTGCCCTGCCACTGATTTACCAGGTGTTTCTCTGGCACTTGGCAGTTGATGCATATGCAGCTGGAAATTGGAAGATACTACAAACTTTATTTGTTCCCAGAACTCTCCTTTGGCTGATTTGCTCCCTTCTCCCCTTGAGCATACATTAACTTTAGTTATCAAATATGCATCAAAGCATTGTATGTTGTTACCACCCACAAATATTCTTTATCATTATTAAACAAAATAAGATGCAATTGCTGGATGAACTTAGTGAAAGTTGCCTAGCTGGAGAGGAAAGAGGGGGGAAAGACTACAAATCCTCCTCTTTTTGGGTCATGGTTACTGTGCTAGGTACGGTGCATAATTAGGACATGGATTTCCTTGACATCCCATCTCAGATTGTGCTGTCAGAAAGCACAGATCTCCCTTGGGGTCTGCAGCAGAAGTAGAAACACGGAGGCAGACGCTGGCTTTGCCAGAAGGGCTGACTCTGCAGCAGGCTGGCTCTCTGCTCCCTGCCCAGGTGACTTTGATCTTTTACTTGATGTTTTTAAGCTGTGATACTGCTTGTCTGCAGGGCTGGGGCCGATCTTGCAACTGAGGATGTGCTGGGCAGTCAGAGCTGTGCCACTTTTCCTTGAGGGAACAGAGTGCAGGGCATTTAAAATTACTTTCAGGGATACTGACTGTGTATCTTGTGTGGATGTCAGTGCCTGCTGCCTCAGCAAGGGACTGCAGATGCCTTAAATCAATATATTATGATGTCATCCCAACTGTGTCATTTTGACTTGCCACGTGTTTCTGCAGAACCAATTATATGCACATATATATATGAATAAATTCAACTCCCTAGGCTGTTGCTGTGAGCTTAAGCTACTTGGAAATCCTATTTTCAGAAAGAAACAACATGGGAACAAGAAAATTCAGATGCTGAGATCTCTTCTGGTGCTTCCAAGACCAGGAGTGTTGGTTCCTACAGAAACAGTTTTGGGAGGCTCTAGGGTGGCGCTGTTCATGCAGACCTACTAAACAAGTTTCTCCCTCACTGATTTTCTCCAGGGCAGGAAGTGCAGCAGGCTTCTTTCCTGTTCTTGGAAGAATCAGTTGCTGAGAATGGCTGCTGTCTCCAGGCTCTGTTGCTTGCTCAGGAGAAGGCTGAAAGAGACCTGGGAAGAGGAGGAGGAGGGTGCACGTGAGACAGCTTGTCTTTCTTCCTTTCTGACAGTCTGTTGGTGCATTTGGGTTTTGCAGCAGCTCTCCTGGGTTCCAGGACTGCAGGGGAGTGGAAAAGTGCTACAGTCTCTTAGCAAAGCCACTCTGGATGCTGTGTAACTCTCCATAGGGAAGTGGAATACTTACAGGTGCCGTTAAAATGCTGAAGGCACCAAGTATTCGTGATGTTGACCTCCCACGATGTTGTGGTTTGACACTGGTCAAATGCCAGGCGCCCATGAAAGCTCACCCTTTCCTCATAGTTGGGCAAAGAACAGGGAAAAAAATTAACAAAGGGTTCATAGTTGAGTCATAAGGACTGGGAGAAAACACTCTTAGGGCAAAACAGGTTCAAATTTAAAGGGATAGGGTAAATTTATTATTAACAGAGTCAGAGGAGGATAATGAGAAGCAAAATAAACCTTTAAAACACCTTCCCCCCAAACCTCAGCTCCTCCCTCTTCCTAGGGCACCTCACCACCCCTGGGAATAAACTGCCCCTGCCCCGTTTTGATTTTCTTCTTAAATGTGTCGTCCCAGAGGCGTTACCAACCTCTCTGATGGCGCCAGCAGCGAGTCCCTCTTCAGAGCCACCAGAGATGGGCTCTGTCGGACACGGTGGAAGCTTCCAGCAGCTCCTCACAGAAGCCACTTCTGTGACCCCCCCACTACTAAAAACCAGGTTGTGCCAAATCGACACACGTGATTTCGTAGAAAATGCCTTGTGCTATTCCAGCATGCAGTGCAATACCAGGCTCCTCGTGACAGAGCAGCCGTGCTGCACCCAGGATGGCAGCCGGGCTGCTGCCTGCTGAGAGGAACTTCTGTGTTTGAAGGTTCCATGGCAACCAAGGTGGCTTATCAGGTCCCCTTTTCTTTTAATATTAATTTAGCTTTGTAGTTAAAGGGAAAATGCTGGGAAATGCACAATGTGAGACATTAATGGGTTAGTCAGTGGGATTTATTTTCTTGCTATAGTGGCAGGGAGCTCAGTCTGCAGGCACACTGATGTTTCTCCAGTTTCTTTCATGATGGATCAGAGTTAAGCCCTGGGTTTCTTTGGCATTTGGGGACTGGAGACTTCCAGCACTGGTTGAGTTAGCAGATGGTTTTGTCCTTACAGCCCATGCAGTGAGAAGTCAGACATCTGTAAAGATTTTGGAGAGATGGAGGTACAGCAAAAATCCTGCGCTGCCTCTGGGTTGACCTTTGCAATCCGTGACTTTGGCAGAAATCCCACGGGAAAAAATTCTCATTTTTGCAGAGGAGAACAACCCCACTGCAGAGGAGGTAATGCTGACCCTGTGCCTCCATCCCTCATCCATTCTCTGCTGACTCAGTCATGCCAGACTGTCTCCACATTTCCAGGCGAAGGGCATGAAAAGCAAATTTGCAGCTACTGTGGGGACAAGCCAACCCTGCAGCAATGCAGATTTACAGTCAGGGTGGCAGGGCAGTTCCCAAACCCTTGGGTCTGTTAGAAGAGTCTCTCCATGTCCTCAGGAGGATCCATAATCATGAAGAAGACTTGGCTGGTGGAAGCCCAGCTTCTCTGTGGACTGATGTCTCTGAGTTAGGCAGCTTGTTCCCCCCCTCCCCCTGCCAGGACAAGCATGACCTCGGCTGCTTGTAATGAGGAGTGAGTGTGTGACCTCACAACCAGAAAAAGGCAATTTGGGATGCTGTTATGCAGCCAGCACTGTGTGAACTCAGGAAATTGGACCATGGGATGAGAAAGCAAAGCTGTTGCTCAGTGGGAAACAGTGGGGAATAGGGCTTAAGGAAATAGGAAAAACAGGTAAAGAGCCTTTTATTTCCTGGCACTGAATTCCTGCTGAAGAAGCAGAGCTGAGAGTGTGCAAAGTGGTCATAACAGGTGCAAAAACTTTCCAGTTCTTCACTTTTCTGGAAACTGCCTAATTCACTAATGACATGAGGGTAGGGGAAAACACTGCCTTTCCCAAAGCTGAGATAGGTTTCATGATACTTGATTGCAATTTTCAACTGCTCTAAATATTAGTGATATTTGGAGGTAAGATGGTAACATTTTTCAATAGAGAGTTTTTAGACAGCAAACTGTAAAAAATAGCATATTATTAACTTGGGACTAATATGAATTGACAATCAGATAAAATTTGCTAAATCTTGAAATTTATGAGCGCTGCTAAAACATATGCAAGCTGGAAGCACCTTTGAGAATTGCAGTTATGCTGCCACCCTCCCCTTCTTGGAAGGGCTGTGTGTACCTGGATATTGACAACAGTTCAGTAGAGGGAGAAATTGCCATTTTGATGCTGCACTGACATCTGAGGAAGAAGTGAAATGGGGTGCTGAAGGTGCCCAAGGGCAGGGAAACAGGAGAAATGCAAAGTGTGCTGGGCTACAATGGGCTGGTGTCTGTAGGTGCTTTGCTGTACTTTTTCCTCCTAATCAAGGCTGTTGATTTGCTTCAGGCTGGCATTGAAAGTCTGTGAAGAGGAGAGTGAATTTCTCTGGATTATAGCATATAATGTGAGTGGAGAATATGCAAGGTCACACAGGGGCACTGTGGCAGAGACCAGGATGAGACTGTGGTCTCCTCAATCCCAGCACTAATTTCAACAGCAAGGAATGTGGGGGGAAAGGGTGCAGAGCTTTTCAAGTCAATTGAAATTGTCCAGATGCTTATGCACTGGGCTTCATAGCATGAAGGGTTTCTACACCCCCAGTGTAACCAGTGTGAAACTCAAAGGAGCAGCAGCCTGGGCCATCTCCCTTTTTTACTGTGCTTAACAGCAGTAAGAACCTCACAGCAAGAAAAGGGATTTGCATGATGAAACCTTAAACGGCTACAATCCTTCACCTGGAGGGATGCACTGGGTTGTAATGAGACCTAAGTTAAAAAAATCCAGGTTATACTTAAGTTTAATTTTAATTAAAATATGCTTTTCAGATTCCTACTGATAACTCTCAGGTAGATCATGAAACACTGGAAAGGGCACTCATTTTGAGCACTTTCATATTAGTCAATCATACTGACAAATTTTCTCAAGTTGTTATTGAATGGGTTCATAAAAGTAGCCACCTACACAAACGTGTGATCTAAATCTCATCTGCTGGAGAGATTGGAAAAAATATTCCTGATCTGAATGGGAACAGCACTGGGCAGGTAGAGGGACTGCTGCTCTGGGAAGCACATTGCTCAGTGCCTGCTCACAGGTAATATTTTGCTGCCAGTGCTTTTTGGGTTTTAGGCCTATGAAATCAATCAATGTATGTGATGGTGGCAAGAATTTTGGTCTGCATATGGCCACCCAAAAGTGATTCTGCTATGTCTTATTCTGTGGGTTTTCAGAGGTGCTTTTTAGAGGTATGAATTTATTGGTCGTGATCTGTACAAACTCAATCATCTCTGGTAGGAAGGTTTGATGGCAAAGCAACCCCAGCAAACTGCTTCTGATGGGGGCTGGTAGAGGTAAAGCAGTTAAGGATGGACTCATTTTCCTCCACTACTCATAAATGAATGTCAACATCCTGTGAGGATCTCACGCGATTTCAGTTCATGAGCTCACATGGCACTAATCACAGAGCCTTTCACCATGTCACCAACACATATCACAGGAAGAATAACAGCCCTCTCAGTCAGCCATCATTCCATAGGAAACCAGAGCCTGCCTATTCAAGACAGTGGATATATTCTTTTTCTGTCTTCAAAACTGCAACTAGACTATTGGAAGACCTGTAGGAGACAGTACTCCTGTGGAGGAGCAGATATTTATTCTCAGAGAAGCTGGCCCCAAATTTTCTTAAGTAACTGGTAAAAATAACCTACCCAATTACTCTCTCATCGTTGCATTTCTGGAGGATTTCATTAATCTGTGATGTCAGGCTCTAAACGTAACGTGAATACCAAGACAGAAATAATGTCCTATTTCAAAAAATGCCCATTACACTTCTGAATGCAAAATCTAAAGCTGCTGAGAGATAAGGAACATATGGCAATTAGGTAGTGAATCTCTTTGCTACTGGAAAGATTTTCTTGCTGGATGTGGGAGAGGAAATGTTTGTTTAGCTCCTTTGATCTGCATATGCTGAGTTGTCTTCAAGCTGGAATAGCCATTTCTAGTTGCTTTAGAATTTCAAGAATCATTTGATCCAGAAAGGTACTAGAGGGAAAGTCTCTGTGTTTCAAAGGGTAAGATAATGCATCACATGCAGTAGGAGACACCACTGTTGTTCCCTGAAGGATTAGGCAAGGCTATCAGAACACCATCAAGGAATTTGAAAACAGGCATTGAAATGTATTTGTTCTGTCACTTTTGAGGAATATTTGATGAAGCTTGTTTGATTTGATTGTTTCACTACTGTGGGAGCTCGTTTATCTGATTATGGTATTGGCCACTTTCTCATTGTATTGAATTTTAATAGTCCCCAGATTAATTAGATGTGCATAAAGAGCAGCTGCGAGAGAAGTGAACCTTTTGTTCTGGATTTTTTTTCTACTGTTTTGAGAAGAAAGAGATGAGAGATAACTGAGTGCAATCAAAGTGCAGTCATGCTCTTGATTAACAACATAATTAGTTAGAAATCTGAAAGTTTTGCAGGGAATATCTCCACTTGATATTAGGGCTCTGAACTGACTAGAGAGAAAGACTGTGTTTGGATTTTGCTTTATTATTTAAAAACATGATTGAAAGTTTTAATAACAAAGCTTTCTTTGTCTTTTTTTCAATAGGAAAATCAGTTAATAATAAATAAACCGACAAAGGAGGAAGGTATGTTGGTTTTGTTGCTGTTACATTAACTCCAAAAGGGAAAGTCTGTTCCCCACTCACAGCTATTTTGGAGATGGATTTGCTCTAGTTCTCTTAATGTGAGAACCCAGTTCAATGTGTGTGCATCCAGTTTAACGTTTCATGGAGATGCAGACAGAAAAGGGCTTTTTTTAAATCTGGGGCTCAGGACCTTCGATTTAAAAAATTCAGCTTAAGC